>JAZGTJ010002671.1:0-13120 GCA_036877575.1 Botia almorhae
ACTGTCACATATTAAATAGCCAGAGGGCTCAATGTATCATCTGCTCGTATTGAATCTGATGACATGAACTCAGCTCAGATATGTTCCATCTTCTCTTTATGGCAAGTAATCAAAGGGAAAAATGAAAATGGAAAAAAGGTAGTCTCAGCCAACCGGCTTAATTTCAGAGCAAAATCCAGCCAAATGATCTGTCTGGCTGCAAGTGCTGAGTCAGACAGAGACACCTGTTCTTCACAAAATACAGCCAGGTGTCCACATTTACATCCATAAAATAATTAGCCAAAAACAGCCCCTCTAACCAAATGTTTTTATACACCAGCACGCCAGATCCTCACAGATCCTCTCAGGTCGTTTCTGAATTCAACATCAGCGAAAACCAGCTTTAACATACAGTAGTTGTTCGTGTTATCCTACAGTTATATACATCATTATGTGTACACAGCTATTGGCCTGGACACATGTCCAGAGCCTCAGACTCCCACCTATGGAATTAAAGTGGGGGATCGATACATGGTCGGAGATGTTGTCATGTTCCAGTGTGAGCAGGGATATTCCTTACAGGTGAGACCAATTCGTGTAGACTTTTGTGCATGACATGACATTGTGTGAATAAAATACCAGGCATGAATAAAAGCACACAGTGCTTATGGTTTAGAAATGTTGATCTGTTTTGTTTTGTCTAGGGAAATGCCCATATAACATGCATGCCTGGACCGGTGAGGAGGTGGAACTACCCTGTACCGCTTTGCCTTGGTATGGTCTTATGAAATCCGTCTTTAGGAATTGAGAGGGAAAACGTTTTCACACCAAAAACAACCATTTTAATAAGTGTATTTACATGTATAAGAGGACACTGATATCTATCTATTGAATGTTTCTGTAGGTTAAGTAGTCGAGCATTGTGTTAGCAACACAAAGGTCATGGGTTCGATTCCAAGGAAACGCAATGTGTAATGTTAATGCACAGTGAGTTGTTTTGGATAAAAGTGTCTGCCAAATGCATTAATGTAAATGTAGTGTTCTGATGCATTTTACTTAAAACATTGGTGACATTACGACCTCCAAACAAAACCACAGGTTAAGACATTTACACAACCACACACATTGTCAGGTTATTAAACATAATCAGTGTAAAATTGTGCATGTAGACACACTTAATGGCTTGATGTGTTTTTCACTTCTGGATTCCCTGTTCATCAGTAATTGAATACGAGACGCCACAATGGGTTATGCTGATGTTTGATTCATTTGTCTCCTCATTAAGCTTTTCCTGTCCCGGCAGCTTTTATTTAATTCAAAACCTAAAATGCAAATCAGGGCAAAGTTTTCGATCACTATGCAATATCATGCTGTATTATCTGGTGTTTATTTATAAAGGTCACTTTTAAAGAAAGACCCCAAAACATTAATGTATTTATGTTTGGGTGCATTTTTTAACTGTTGTAGAATAAGCCAAGCTTAATAATTTACTAAATTCTAAACGCAAAAGCTTTTCAAACCATGACTTTTTTAACACTTGTTTCCTTAAGCTTTTTGCCTGCCTCAGATAAGCTTGAGCTCGCATATCTCTACGCTCGAGTTTACCATCAGTGCTAAACGCTTTTTTCCAAATGAATAACCAAACAAAATATCAAGATATGTCTGTGTGAAAAAACTGTTCCCTCCTGTGCCGTATTTTAGGCCGAGCCTAAATGACTTATGAGTATCTCTGTTGAAAATCGTCAGATGTATTTAAAGTTGAGGCAGAGGTCTTTTATTGAGTGACATTAGCATTGGGTTCACAGATCTTCCAATAGATCGTAGCATGAACATGCATATTTAAAGCTGTTAACGGAAAAATAATGGCAATGAAAGAGATTTGTGAGAAAAATAAGGTGGCCGTGTTGTCCCTCAAGCCTGTTTTTTTGCTAAACACACTCATAACACACAGCCATTGATTTTTATATTTGTGGAATCTGCTCCATATGGAACACAAGATAAAGATTCTCATGCCAGACGTCTCTGACTGCTTCAACTCTTTGTGTTACCAAAACATCCTGTGCGGCCGACAGGCTTTCCTACGAGACAGTTTGTGTATTTCTCTCAGATCAATATGTCGCTGATTGCAGGGCACCTTGTTTATCTTCTGTATAGCCTTGGCTTATGTTTGAGTTGGCTGTCCCCTGACCTGCCCAATTCCCTTTTGCCTCATGTTGAAAGTAGTTTAAAGTCCTCTGATACCAATATATGCAGTAGCATTCTCCAGCTTATCCTCTTCCATTAGATCTCTCATCTATGACTCTTAGTACAAGTCATGTAATATAGTATGTGAACTAAATTTCTGTTGTCTTGTATCTGAGTAATTTAACAATATAAGCCCAGTACGTTCCTCATGGCTTTATGATTCATCAATGCCTGCAAATACACTATATTTGGAATTACACAAAAGTGAAATCAAAGTAGAACTGCAGTGTTTTACATCGCAAAGCACATAATAACTGAACTGTTCTGGACATCTGAGATGGTCTGTGTTCATTATGAGCCAAAATACAAGTCAAAATTCATGTGAACTGCCTTTGAAATTAATCAAGCATTATAGTCGACTAAAGAGTGGGTGTGCAAGCCCTAATCACCACTGAGCTGCTCTGTGTGCCTCCATATCAAAATGTGGAGATCTAATTAAAAGAATTTATTTGTTTGTTTCAAATGTTACTTTTTGTGCTGGAATCATCAAATGATGCAATCTGAGATTCTTTTGTGTCTCAGTGGTGATAGAAATCAATAGGAATAACATGGCTGCGCAACACAATGCTGGTTAGTAAAATGAATCTTTATCTGCATATTCACAGCCCAGTGTGGTGGGGCTCTGACGGATGTTAGCGGAGTGATTTTGAGCCCTGGTTTCCCTGGCAACTACCCCAGTGGTCTGGACTGCACCTGGACAGTGACTCTTCCTATTGGCTTTGGTACATAATTGTCATTAAAGTGTGCGAAAATGAGCTAACTGCTGTGTAACACTCACAGCCTGTAATCACTGTCAGTAATTGTTGTTGATATGTTGTTTAGGGATTCACGTGCAGTTCCTGAACTTCTCCACCGAGGCGATCCACGACTACCTTGAGATCCGAAGCGGCCCGTCGGAGACCGGCACAGTGATTGACAGGTTCAGTGGGCCGCAGGTTCCGGAGTCTCTGTTTAGTACCACCCACGAGACCAGCTTTTTCTTCCACAGTGATTATTCCCAGAATAAGCCTGGCTTTCACATTACATACCAGGGTAAGGAATTTTAATACAAACCCTAGATTGATTAGACACTGTATGTTACTGTTAAAGGCAGGGTAGCAGTTGTTCCAAAAAACATTTTTGTGTACGTCTCTTTATATCCTGATAGCAGTCACTAAGTGGTCTAAATATATTTATATAGTAATATATATTTATGTGTCTGTCACACTATATATTTAAATGCATCCTCCATTGGAGGAGGCGTGGCTTTGTAGAACAAGGAGGGCAGGATCACATGCTTTCAAAGTTAGCTTGCTATTTCTAGTCTCTACAAAATTGTCTACCCTTAAGTAGAATATGTAAAAATGCTATCATAAAAGAGTGGAAGTCCAATAGGCATTGCATGTGCACGTGACCTGACTTGTTTGCTGCTTGGGTCACTTCTAGGTCCCCCTAAAAAATCAACATCCCCCTGTTGCTTTCTGTCCTTTTTATCTATAACCAATATGCTTTATATAATCTGTATAATCTATGATAAAGGCAAAAAGTCTTAAAATTTAAAAAATGATGTTCTTGTCTGTTGTTCCTCAGCCTATCAGCTGCAGAGCTGTCCTGACCCCCGACCTTTCAGGAACGGTATTGTGATAGGAAGTGACTTCAGTGTGGGCATGACGGTATCTTTCGAGTGCTTACCTGGTTACTCTCTCATTGGCGAGACTTCGCTGACATGTCTCCATGGCATCAGCCGGAACTGGAACAATCCTATCCCACGCTGTGAAGGTGGATTTCTGTTCTCACTGTTGCCAATAAGTTTCCAGGCTTGTTGTAAAATGAGGATGTTTCTTCATATACTGTCTTAATGTGGTGCTGAAATTGAACGACCCCGGTTTCTCATGCATGCGACTGCTCGTTGTAAGTTATTATAAAAGTGTTGGCAGTCGCTTACAGCCGATGACATTATACGCTGATGTTAGAGATACGCTCGCCAGTGAGATTTATTGCCTTATTTCAACGATATTACCAGGTAATGCGTGATGTTAAACAGTGCTGCGCATCTTTACGGTGAGAACAAATTCTGAATGGCTCTGTGGTCAACATCATTTCCTAGAATACAGTGAATCCATGTCATAGCAGAGCAATCACAGCTAAAAGATTCAACTTAACAGATTAAACCTATAACGTGAATACAGAATAACGTTCACAAGAAAGCTTTCTGTTAGTGATGTCGTCATAGAAACACTCTATCCACTGTATCTTTCATCTTTATTTAATTATGCAACTTAAGTATTTGATAATAGGCAGATTTGGGAACATTAGCCACTTCCTGGCTAAGTTTCAAACTTTGTGAAAGCCTTACTGAGTGCTCATTTACATACATGTACAAAGAACACATACAGTATCACTGTGTTAATGGTTATAATATGACTTTTAATCTCCTGCTTCCCTCCCCAAAAGCTCTGTGTGGTGGAAACATCACTTCCATGAACGGAACCATCTTCTCTCCTGGTCACCCGGCTGAATACCCAAACTTCCAGGACTGTGTGTGGAGCGTCAGAGTTCCTCCTGGAAACGGCATCTATATCAACTTCACCGTCCTCAGCACTGAACCCATCTATGACTACATCACTGTGTGGTAAACACTCATAAATATGTAATGATTAACCCATGAATATTAATTAGTCTTTGATTAATAATAAACACAGGGACCTCCAGTGTTAAGAACTGGCTATACATCGATAACTGCAACTTCCTGGCTGTTTCAGTGTATCTAAAAATACATCAATCAAAAGTTTACAGATCTTCAGTTCTTAATGCTGTGTTTTGCCTCTCTTTGAGAATCGGTGACGGTTTGCAAGCTTTTGTAATAGTTGTGCATGACTACCCCTCAGAGATACAGAGTTTTTTGCATTCATTTCCCTTCTGAGTTTTTTCTTGCCAACATTTTAAGAAAAGATGTTGCTAATTGGGTATGTTTCACTTTATTTGCCTTCTATGGCTACTGGTTGGCCTCCTCGTGGAAATTAAGCCTATTTGCTTTGGTGTCTTAGATACACATATTACACTCTAAAGGGAGTGTGTCAAATTCTTTGGAGGTTTATGAACACTCATATAATCACATTAGCAAGAAATAATCAAACAACAATTTAGATGTTATACTTAAAGTTCTTTGAGGAACAAGTCACTAAATGAATCTCGCAGGCATTAGAGGAAGATCGAAGATATTTTTTAATCACTTTTGAAGCCGTTCACTTTTGAAGCCGTCGATGTATATCTTATTGATAGATTTCCGTGGGAGATGCAGGCAGCTCAGAAAGCGGCAGGCTTTAGCCAGGATCCGTGTCCTTACAGAGTCAATTTAGGCCAGTTGGCTGCTTGGAAGAGCAGCAGCTTTTGAATAATTGTGCTTAGCATCATTGTGACACCTTGTTACGGGGGACATGAAATAATGCATTGAATGAAATCCAGGATGAATCCAATAATTGATGTCATCTGTGCACTTTTCATATCAGAGATCCCTCTTGTTTAAGGAAAATTCCAGAGGGGGCATTTATTTATTAATGGCTCTGGCACACCCCGCACGCCGCAAAGTTTTCAATAATGCATTTTTAGCGCAGATAGAGCTTATAGTATTATTGCATTTCTTCTTTTCGTTGCTCTGGAATGAGACTGTGTTTTTGTTGTTTATCACAGGACTTAATCCTGAAACCTGATTGGTTTAGCGCTCATTACACGCGTGCGCATGCTAGCTTATGTTCTGTCATGCTTTTTCTCCGGGTTCCTCGTCCATTCCTCAGCGTGCTGCTGCTAGTGACCATCTCATGCATCATAGGTGACCTAGATAAAACAGTGTCCTCTTGTTCATTAGTCCAACCGTATCGTTCAAGTACAAAACGAAGACTTTAGCACACAATGCATTTCTGCTGGCCTGGCCTGTTGCAAAGACAGAGCCAGATATGGAAGGAAGATAGCTTAATAAACTACGCGACACAGAGACTACGCGACTACCTATTTTAAAGACACGCTTCTCGCTTTTCCTTTTAGTCAATAATAGGACAAATATTGCTGTCCTCACTTAAAGTCTCATTTTAGACTCTGTGGCTCATAAAAGCAGCATTCAGCAATATACTGAGGATCAGTCTTGAAGCAGCACATAGTTTATTTGCTTGCGGTGTAATTGCATTGGCATTATTTTTGCTAGGCCACTAGGTTAAAGTCCAATTGTGGAGAATGAGGTTCATAAAAGCAAGCTCAAGCGATTTAGTACAGTAGAGATCAGTTTTAAACCATGAAATGTTGAATTTATTTGTTCTTAGTGTAATGACTTAGTGACTTTGTTGCCTTTTAGCCACTGTATGAGGTTTTACTGGCTAGACACTCAATTTTGGGTAATTCTCTAAGAATTAACTGCAAATTTGAAAGGAAAGGAGGTGTGATTGCACCGAAAAGAAGGACAATAATACATTGCAGTGCTTTGTGAGTGCTTTTCGGGAATGGTTTAGCTGGAATGCAGGTGGTTAGTAAATAACATGTAGCTTTATGCACTGAGATAACCCATGCACATATGAGTTTGTCCCTTTGTATATTATAAATGCGTTCATTCAATTCAATGACTTGCAGTACATCTGCCTAATTATATAATCATATCAATAATGCAGAATGTGGGTATCAGTGGAATGTAAATGTTGATCAGTCCATATGCAATGTTTGCAGGGATGGTCCAGACCAGAGCTCACCACAGATCGGTCAGTTCAGCGGGAACACAGCACTCGAATCTGTCTACAGCACCTCCAATCAGATCCTCATCAAGTTCCACAGTGACTTCAGCGGAAGTGGCTTCTTTGTGCTGAGTTATCATGGTGAGACTGACCTCACACTCACCTGATGAACAGTCCGCTTCGGGCTCCAGCTGTCTCTGCTGTATGACATGCTTTACCTGTTTAGTTATTTAGTTAAGATCACACCAATTGCTATGATTGCTAACAGTACATTTACATTTATGCATTTGGCAAACGCTTTTATCCAAAGCGACTTACATTGCGTTATACTATACATTGTATACTATACAATACAAACCAAACTAATCAAAACAGTTTAAACAAATTGTTTAGCATTCCCTGCATCTTTGTATTCGTGTCAAATGTTTAGATCTTGAAGCCTTATGTTTATGTATACAACATACTTAACCTAAATAATTGCATAGGCCTGTTTCATTTAAATCTTGGTACTCAAGTGTGTAAGACGGTTTCTAAGCCCAGAACTTGAGCTCTGGGTTGGAAAATTGCCGCACTCTCTTTAACAGTCTGTCAATACTGTGTCATTTCTAATTTGTCCACATATCTCCCCCCCAACACATGCTGTTAGTTTCTGATACACAGGCACTCAAAGTGGCCTGCATTTACACTGATTATATTGATGTAAGTTGGGCTGCTGAGCAGTATTTATGGTTTATGGGCTTTCATATCGATTCAATGGCTCGCGTCAGCTGTCACTCACAGCTTAACGATTCTCATTGAAGGAAAATGACTGTTTCGTGCTGTAAGTCACGCCAACAGATGTATCAAACACATTTAAACAGCCACTGTTTTGACACTCACATGCTCGAGTTGGCGATAGTTTTCACCATTTTAACAATTTTTTATTTTTTTTGGTACATTAAGACATAAACAGATATTGTTTGTTAGCTGAGGTAATCCACAATGATGTTGCAATCCTAGGGGGCGCCAGAGGTGAATGCTGATTTGATTTTAGCAGCTTTTTTTATAGACTTTTAGGCTGAAGGTATCAGGTGAAATGTACAGTAGGCTACAGTATGACTTAAACTCTGAGATTCACTTAGTGTAAAAAAGCCAGATGTCTTGAAGAGGGTGTTTGTTTGTAGAAACGGAGCTAACCTCGAAGGAATCTCTCTAGATGTGTTTTTCAAAGCTAACGCCAAACTAGTTTAAAACCTCCCACGTTTGATGGTTCATAAAATATCTGCTGCTTACGATGATGTTATAATCTGTTGCTTGGGAATGCTTATTTAAAGGATCAGGTGTGATATGGATTTCTCAAAGACGGCTAATAAATTATACATTCGGTTTCACTAACTTAAGCATATAAACATGTTTAATGTTGTGCATCACAGTCTTTTTATTGGGGTGTTAATTTGCGTGTTGGCAGACATGAAGTAAAAAACTCTATTGTGAGATTTAACAGGTTTTCAGCTTTAAACCATATTGTTTTATCGCTCTGTTTTCGTGCCAGTCCTTTGGATTGAATTGCAGATGACTAATTTTCTGTCTGTAGATTTTACAGACTGTGATGTGCATGCGTGACGACGAGAAAGAATCGTCTATATTTATTCAGATTTACTCTGGGAATACCCAGCTCCGTCGTAATGAGTTAAGCTTTGATTTTGTTTGATTCGGAGTAACTGGAACGCCGAGTCTGAAAGACAACTTTATTTCCGACCAACTGCTTTGATATGAATTAGTAAAAATTACCAACCATTAAACGGAACTATTCATCTAGTATTTATTATGTTATCTAATCGTATTAGGGCTCTGTCGGGTCGCTCAATCTGTTCTCTGATGTTGCATCCTCCAGTGTTTTAAAGCCGATCTTACCAAAAGCAGCTTAGGCAAGAATCTATAGAATATGATTTTGAGCTTGGAATGGGCTCTCAAATGCAGAGATCGTGCCCTCCAAATTCACTCAGGTTTATTAGTGAGGTTTTACTCAATATTCCACCCAGACACCAAGGGCATCAAGGAGGCATCTCTGAGTTAGAGAAGCACCAGGCAGTCCATTTTAAACAACTTAATTTTAAAGTCTCACTCTAATGGCTTTCAAAAACACACACACTATCCAGTTCCACTTCCCGGTTCTTGATACATCAAAGTCTCATGGCTTCCGATCAGATCTTTCACTCTCCGGATGCCCCTTCTTTGCCCTTCTATTTTGGCCACTTACCCCAAAACACAACGGTGATCTGGTCGGAAGACAAGCTGAGGAAGAGCCACATGCTAAGTGGGCTTCTGTAGTTAATTAGTGTCTTTTCAACCCTGCCTTCTGAAAGCTAAACTTGGCTCACCATTAAGTGCGACAAGACAAAGCCAGCATCTTCTGTCTCCATTTATCAGCTCCTGATGTCCTCAAGACGGAGGGCTCAAAGGCTTTTGATATCCATCTTAATCGGTCCGAGTTCTCGACAATTACAGCTTCATGTCAAACCTCAAATCAGCTCGTCAGCGCCGAGGTCCTGTTGCGTTCACAGATTTCATTAACACCAGAATAATTAGCATGAGAATTACGCAGTGCAAAGCTACTCAGTAATTATCATCAACACTCACAGCTATCTATACAGTATATTGCACAGGAAAGGCTGCAGTGGTGCTGTATTCAAACAACAAACGCATTTCATATCTGGATAAATGTTCCGTTTATTTTCTCTCTTCTTAAGTAATTCGCTCATTATGTATCGGTTGCTTGTGTTTTGTTTTCAGCGATTTGTAATGACTGTGTTGTGCTCAAATGCTAGGATTGCAAGTGTTTCTTATTGATGGTGTAAGATGAACAGTGTTTCATCTGTCTGGAAACTGTGTAAACAAATGGAATTGGACATTTAACATTGGAGGGAAAACTGTCAACAAGAGGGCTCCACGTTTTAAACATCTACACTTTAACACGCACACACAAGCTTTGGTTGCTTTTTATAGACTTGAGCATTTAAGCATTTGCAGCTGTCACACCGGCTACATGAGGTGTTTCAAATCTCTGAAAAGTAACTCTTTGTAATCTCATCTTTCTTCATCTTACTTTGCAGCTTACCAGCTACGAGTCTGCCAGCCTCCACCAGAGGTGTCAAACGCAGATATCCTGATGGAGGACAATGAGCTGGAGATAGGTACGAGCCCAATGCACTGCACGTGCTTACAAAAAATGATTCTGCATGGTTTACCAGTTTTTACCAGTTCCTCTAACCTAGTTTAATGAGAGGAGATAACTAAGGTAAGCTATTTGTAGGTGCATTGAGCACAATGGTACATTAAAGCGTCCTTAGCATAAGCGTTAGCCATCACATGCTTACGTCTGATGCTGATAATCTGCTTAGCATTCTAAAATATCAACCCTGTCTCTTAATTCGAGCAACAAAAATGAGACTCACTGTACTGTAAATGAGACGGATTCACCTTGCCGTGTTGCCTAGACACAAGCACCGCATCAGAAGCTGTGACAACTCCAACGCGTCATTCATTTGATGTTCCTCAGATTTCTAAACTTGATTATTTTCAGATACTGTGGGTGCTTGGGTGGGCGGCATTGCGGGGGTGTTGTCATGCAAAGCCAATAGAAGCAATTCATTATAGACGGGGCTGCATACGCTGCTGTTTTACACCTCAATTATAAACTCCTCAAGTTTAACATTAAAATATATATCTCACCCCCACATCTCTGCCATCTATTTCCATTAAAGCCATGTGGGTTAGCTGTCCCATCTAATTAAACAGACGCTTAATCATCGCACGTTTCTCGCTCTCTTTTTCCCTCATGTGCTCTCTCTTTCCCTCTCTCTCTTTCTTTTTCCCTTCTCAGGTGATATTATCCGGTATCGATGTCATCCTGGATTCACCCTGGTGGGCAGTGAGATTTTAACATGCAGGCTGGGGGAGAGGCTACAGATGGACGGACATCCACCTTCCTGCCAAGGTGGGCACATTTTTCAAAGCCCTTTATATGCCACAAGCCCACCAGCTTCCATTTTACTAGGATTACGTCCCTAATGCATCTCCTTTAGACACCAGCACTGCACACCACAGCACAGAATCAGGGTTAAAGGTTTCAATGAGTAAGAACATGTTGCCATAGAAACGACCAACCTGCCATCCACAAGTAAGTCACAGGATATTGGGAAAGCAAGAGCATAAGCTCAGATCACTCAGACAAGTATCATATATGTAATGGAGGGTAAAATGTGATCAGAAGCCATATTGCTGGTAGATCTCAGTCATTCTCTGTCACCACTCCGTCTCTCAGTCTCTGTGTTGATGAGCGATGCGCTTCTCGCCGAGTTTAGAGGCTCAGACAGCTGCTGCCATTAATCTTTCATGGCTCCATCCTTCTCTCCGCATTCCCGCGAGAAAGCGCTCACTTTGTTAGAATTTGTCCTCTGCTTAGATTCAGGAAAGTGCCTGGAAACGCCAGTTCAATCATTTGTCATGCACATTAAAGCAGTTTCGGAGCGAAATAAACAAAGTGAGCCATGGAGCAGAAGTCCTCATGAAGTGTTTTTGCAGAGTATGGAACATTTCAGGCTGACTTCATGAGAAATTGTGCCTTTTTATCTATATTTTTATTTTTTACAACAGACTGTTGTTGGCTTCCATATAAAGTTTTTAAAGCATCGTACCAAAAAAACAGCTGTTGATTTTTTTCCTTTAAAATGTATGACGGTCTTTACACTACACAACCGAACTTTTAACAAAGTGACTTTTATTTTGAAGAAAATAGCACAGCACTCTTTTGAAGCTTTTTTTACAAAAAAGATGTGTGTTAGGTGTCAGGTTCGAAAACAGTTTAGATATTAAACTGTTGACCTTTCTGGAACATAACAAACTGTCACTGAACTACAAAACTGAAGAATTGTTAAGATGAATATACAGTATTTGTGATCATTGTTTAAAATTAAGCCAAAAGTATTTTGGATTTTTTCTGTTTGTCAAACTTGTTCATACTGGATGGGCTACACCTGTGGATACTCCTGGAGCAAGTGAACAAACTAATTGCAAAAATGGCTCGTAATTGTAAGCTTAGTTCTGAGAATCTAGTATTATTTGTCTTGTGCAACAAAATTTTTCATTTCATTATAAGTGTGGCATAAATGTTCATATGCCACTGCACCACAACTGTTCATCTATCTTGCCTTGACACATTTAATGAACATTCAGCATTTCATTGTTGAACCCCTGTGTGCTGAATAAATCCAGTTCATTAGCATACTTCATTTAGCCTATGAGCACTCCAAAGACTTAATTAAAGTTGAGTTTAATACCATATGAAACATGAATAGCAGAATAGTTCCACATGAAATACACTGTACCAGATCTATAATCTTTGTGTGGATATTTGCTTTGCAGAATATGAATACACAATAACATCTGTGTGTGTGTGTGTGTTTGTGTTTAATTATTTCCCACAGTGCAATGCCCTGCTCATGATGTACGATTTGATTCATCTGGGGTGGTTCTGAGTCCGGGTTACCCAGACAGTTACCCCAACCTACAGATGTGCTCATGGAGCATCAATGTGGAGAAGGGTTACAACATCACCCTGTATTTTGAGTTTTTCCAGACAGAAAAGGAATACGACATTCTGGAAGTCTTTGATGGTAGACGGTTTTCACTTAATTCTTGACATTTTCAAAATACCCTTTTTTTAGACGTTATTGCTTGCTTCTAAGAGTGTTATTCAAAATTGTTTAAATTCAGTTTTTTTAATTGTTTAAACATTTTTTAAATGTTCCACTAACTATTTAGAATAATTAAGAATAGTGAATAAGGATTAAGAATAATGTTTTTAATAAACATGAAATGTTAAAAACGGTCTACTAACCTGCCAGAATATTTGATATCTTTGAGAGAACTTTTAGTGAAAGTTAACCAATGTTCTGAGAATGTTCCCTGTTAGCTGGGTAGCTATTGAAATGATTACATCAACATATCAACATGTTGCAGTTACAGTATATAACACTATACAGTACACAGTACAGCACACAGTATATAACACTATACAGTAGTATAACACAATACTAGCAACTAGTTTTACTGCTTTTCATGTCTCTATAATAACAGACCTGCAACTCATTTTTGGGTCAGTTGTCTATGATTGATCTAATAACAGTAGATATTCTGTCAGTCATCACCATTATATTGCCAAA
>JAZGTJ010002671.1:13170-40612 GCA_036877575.1 Botia almorhae
GTCTACTAACGTTCCTGCAAGAATGTTTTTGATATCTTTGAAAGAACTTTTAGTGAAAGTTAACCAACGTTCTGAGAACATTCCCTGTTAGCTGGGTAGCTATTGAAATGATTACATCAACATATCAACATGTTGCAGTTACAGTATATAACACTATACAGTACAGTACACAGTATACAACACTATACAGTAGTATAACAGTAGTATAACACAATACTAGCAACTAGTTTTACTGCTTTTCGTGTCTCTATAATAACAGACCTGCAACTCATTTTTGGGTCAGTTGTCTATGATTGATCTAATAACAGTAGATATTCTGTCAGTCATCACCATTATATTGCCAAAGACTCTTATTTTTTACACATTGTCTGATTTGGCCATTTTCAAGATATTTCCCAGAAGAAATTTCAAAAGCGGTTAAATTGTGCCCCCCCCCCAAGCGTCAACCTACTTTTATGAGTTTCATCTTTTCTGACAGGTATAATTTGATATAACAATACTTCTGCAAATTGTCTCTTTGCTCTTCCTCTCTGTTTCCTTTGAAGGACCCACAATTCACAGCCAGACACTGGCTACACTGAGTGGTGACCTCCCCACACCCTTCAACATCACCACCAGCGGCCACCAGCTACTCCTGCGCTGGTCAGCTGACCACGGCACCAATAAGAGGGGGTTCCGAATCCGCTATGTCGGTGAGTATCAAAGTATGTATCCATTTAAATCACTTTATTGCTTGCACGTTTTCCTTCTCTGGGGTTGAGCTTGTGTTCGCATGCAAATTTTGGGCTGAGAAAGCATGTGTGTGTACGTGGGTGGTTGACAAAATAAGTTTGGAAAGATGAGCATATGCTTCATCTAGAACTATTTTAAACTACATTAATTTATCTCATTCTTTTAAAAGTTTTTTTTTGTACTTTTAACAATGTATCACACCGGAGGACCGATACAAATGAACCAGTAAAGGCAAAAAAAGTATTGAAGTATTTGTACAAAATGTTTAAAAAAAATTACATTTTCCTTAAAAAAATGACATCAAAAAATATTAATGTGGTCACTACCCATGTATGTACACTTTTAAGATAGAATTAAGTGTGTGTGTGTGTGTTTGTATAGTTGTGTGCATGTAGATGCATGTGTCTGTGCTGATTACATTTCTGTGTACAAGTGACTGTCCGTTAGCTTTGACATCCAGTACTTTGATGGATTTATTTTGTCCTCTGTGCCCAAGAGAGAAGTACACACTTCTTTACTTCAGAGTGTAGCTTATGTATGTTTGACAAATGACCTTTATTGCTGGGGTCATGTGCATTACAGACTCTTAAAGAAAATCATACTGACATAACAAGAAGTGTCCGAGACCCACTGGCCCAGTAGTGCACTGCAGTTTAGTGATACTACAGTTTCCACTGTGGATGGCAGCCATACCTGGGGACCTTAAACACACATACTGCTCTCTCTTACCATTCCACACCTCAAAACTCCCTTGGGTGGATGAGCGTATATGTGTTTGGCTGTAGCAGAGCAGACAGAAAAAGGACTTAAAGCTTTCAGTGGTCACTCAAAGCAGTCTTGTCAGGAGTTTTGTAAAGTAAGTTTGGGTTGGTATCATGGTGCTGAATCCCTAGACCATACTCACTTTACAAAAGTATGAAAAGCAATGAAAACTTACAAGAAATGGTACCAGGACAAAAATACCAATATACATATACTGTGTATCAGCATAACAATAAAAAATATAAATATAAGCATAAACATTAAGGTATGAATTTGAACATGATTAAAATAATAATAAAAATCTGAGACTTTACATTATTATTCTGTTTGAGTGTAGTGTGGTCTACTGAACTGGGCTTAAAGAACTGGGCTGGTAACAAAAAGGCTCTAGGTTCAAACCTAGTAAGGGGCTAGTCCTGGGGCGATCTCTGAACTCTCACCATTGTGCCCTTAAGCAAGACATTTAACCCTAGGATGCTTCAGGAAACTGTCACTGTATTTCTGTAAGCAGGTTTTTTAGCCCTGGTCATGTGGTATTGTTGGGAATTTTATGGGTGGTAGTGTATGGGTAGTATCAAACTACTGCAGTGGCCTGGTGTTGGTATTTACACACCAACATTGAAGATTATTGTATCAATTATATTAATATTAACAGCTGAATTGACCCATGGGTGTATGCAAAGTCAAATGCTTTTTGGAGACTCCAAGTGTCCCTTTGGTGTCTCTAAGTGGCCTTTTTAATTACTTAATCTAGTTTCAAAGATTCAGATCAGTATTATGTCTGTGGACCAAACATGTGTAGAGTTCCAAAATAGCAACTCCTGTAACACCACTGACATGCTTAAAAAAGCAGCTGGATTTTTTAAAACTGGTTCAGAAATTCTTTCCCAACCCATGTGTCAGAGGTTTCCCTCATAGTCAGTGTGTGTTTCTCTCTGTGCTGGAAAACGTAGTTTTACTCAGCAAATTTTCTAAACTGTCTTTCCATCGATAGAACCGGGGTCAGCTTCTGCCTGAGGGCACCGCCACGTCTGAGTCTAAAGTCTAAAGTTCTAAACCCAGAATTACCTGTTGTTTGGCCCACACAAATCCTGCCTGAACTTTTATTCAACCCAAACCTGAATTGAATTTAACGGACTGGGTTATTAGTGACAGCAAACTGACAAATCCTTACACATCTCTGACCTGCTCGGTTCAGATTAAAATAGCTCTTGTATCCACGTCCTGTCACCGCTGTGATTGGTGCAGGTAAGGAAGTAAGTCATGTTAGGCTGTTCTACCTTTGAACTGAGATGAAATACGAGCTGACGTCCCGCCTCCGTGTGACTCTTTAGACTTTGGCGTTCTGTCAGTTGTTTTCCTCTTCTGAAA
The DNA here is from genome assembly GCA_036877575.1 of Botia almorhae. Classification (NCBI taxonomy): domain Eukaryota; kingdom Metazoa; phylum Chordata; class Actinopteri; order Cypriniformes; family Botiidae; genus Botia; species Botia almorhae. The sequence goes on from JAZGTJ010002671.1 coordinate 16,036, forward strand.
TCAATGATGAATGGCTTGTTCATTTCAGTCGTTAGAGACTGAATATTTCCACTTCAACATGTTAACGCTTTGTTTCAGTTCAAAGGCTGAGCGTCAGTTTGAATTCTCTCAGTCTTTTGTGAAACTTGGCATAAGCAAAACCAAGCATAAGGCTATGAAAGGTTCTTTCTTCTTGTGGAGTTTTTCATTGCTGTCAGGTTCTCTTGCTGAGGTTGATTGACATGGTTATTGATGTGTGTGTGTGTGTGTGTGTGTGTGTGTGTGTGTGTATGTGGTTTTCAGCTTAATGTGTTCTACACTGCCTTCAGAAAATATTCAGTGTTCTTATATTTTGAACCTGTGACACTGTCAGATTTTTAAACATTGAAATATGTTTTTATATCTTCACTAACCATTCATTCAATACATTTATCATTTAGTATTCATGTCATTCCCTTAGTTATTGCCATGTGTTTGGCTCATTTAAGGGTCATGGCACTAAATGCAGATGTTTTGCTAATTGAAATAGCTATTCCCTCAAATCACTTGATTTAATAAAGCTACAGATATTGTATTTAATAATACAGATATTGACTAATGGCAACAAATCGTATTAGAAATGAACCTCTTATACTTTCTGAATGCAGTGTACATGCATGTCTTTCCTGTATGTTATTTAAGGATATGATATTTAACAGTATTGCAGTAGTTTGGTGAATTATTAAATTATTGAGAAATGCAGGATATTATTTGTCGAGGATTTGTCTTTTAACGGTAAAGAATTTGTTAAATAGATTTTGCAGAGCAACAGATTAGAATCACATTAGAATATTTTAGAATCGTAGATGCCGTTTAGATTTTAGATGCATATTTAAAATAATACTACAAATGCATTTGTTTAAAGTGTGATATGCACATTTATTTATATTTGTCTGTGAATATGTAATACAGTGGCCCGAGAAGGACATTTAAGCCACACTGCGCTAATGTATAAATGTAAATGCAGCAATAATTTAGGCATTCATTTAAAACAATTAATGCTGATATTGTTTAATATTAAGAAATAAAATTACATTTTAAAATACATTTAAAAAAATAAATTTATTTGTGGCTTAAGTTTCCAAATATCCGTGTGGCCTTTGTATCTCTGTTTTAAAAATGAAAAAACTTGGCCCTTAGTACTGATTTACAAAAGTTGCAAAAGTGATATATTGGGACATATTGGCATCATATCTGATATCTTTCCGGTTTAAAATCCTCAGTGGTCTTTCTGTCACACCTTCTGCCATTGACTTCCAAAATTTCAGTGGGTGAAAAAGTAATAAATCAGATATTGTGACCTTTTCGCAAATGATAAAATATTCATCCCCCAAAAACGAACGAATGGCCTAGAAAACAGTGCTAAGGAATGTTGAATGAGGCACATAGTGCCTCATAGGGAAATGATTAATAGGCATAACCTATTCTCTTCAGCCCTAACAACACATTTCTGGAGTGTTCATAGGGCTGTTTAACTCCTATGTGCTTGACTGTGCTATATCACGGTTCACTGTTCAGGGTGGCGGTTAAGAAACTGATGGGGTCTGGTGTCTTTCTGTCCATGCAGCTTTATACTGCAGCACCCCGGATTCTCCTCTCCACGGTTCCATTAGCAGTCAGACTGGAGGACACGTGAACAGTCTGGTGCGCTGGGCATGTGACCGCGGATACCGACTGATTGGAAAGAGCACTGCTGTTTGCAAGAAGACCCCCTTGGGCTACTATGACTGGGATGCCCCAGTTCCTGCTTGTCAAGGTAAGATCCAGAAAATAGCCCAGTTTAAGAGCTTGTTTTGGGCAGGTGTGACTTAGCGGCTTAGGGACTTGGGTCACATGTTCAAAACATCATGACATCATCAAATGGAATTGTGAAAATAACTCCAATGACCTTTAACCTCTGAATGACCTTTGATCTTCAAAAATGAATGTTTTTATGCAGCTTTTAGATTCGAATGTGTATTTGATCTGTAGGTTTCTCTTAGATGGCTATGCTTATTCCCACCTGTAATATCAGTGACTGAAACGCACAGCAGGTAGTAATTCGGCACTCACAGATATGATCAGTCATTTTCCAATACGTAATCTCCAGCTTTTCAAACAGCCTTTTACGGTCAGTGATGGAGATGCAGTAATTACCACCGCCGTTCGTCTCGCTGATACTGTTTATTCATGATCTCTTTCATTTGTCACATTAATGAGTAATCTTCAGCGCTCTCTTTCTCCGCCTGTGCCATTCATACTGCTCCACCTATTCGCTCAAACCAGCTTCTCAGCTGAAGAGATGAGACAAGCTAAATCGGTTCTGATCCGGCACGCTCACGCAGGGCCCTACTCCAGCACGCTCACGCGGGGCCCTGCTCCATGCTCTAATGTGACAAAATCGGCCCCTGTTCCCTCTGAGGGCCACAGGCTCCAGTGCCACTAACATCAAGTGACGCGCAAATGACAGTAAACTTCCAAAAGTGTTCCAGGCACTTTCAGTTTTAGCAGCAGCCCAAAGAAAAGCATCAAGTGTTCATTTCACGTCAAAGACCTCTCTGCATGAGAAACTGTGCTCTTCCTGATATGCGCTCTTTAATTATTGGGAGGTTATTGTTGCGCTACTAATGGCTGTGTGATGACAGCCAATTGGTTCTGAGGTTCAGTGTTGCTGACTGTACACGGGCTCTTGAGCCTCTTTGTTTCTCAGATGTACTGGTGGTTTGGTGCTCAATAAATCTAGAGGCCCTGTGCAGAGCTATGATTCATACTTAGTGTCATTGCAAAGTACTGTGCTTTGATAAATAATATGTTCCAGTGCTGCTTGCATATGGGCGGAAAAATAGAAGCAAGGTAGAACGTTTCATTGGCTACCCAGCTAACAGGAAACGTTCTTGGAACATTGCCAAACATTCTGTGAAAGTTCTCTCAACATTATCGAAGTTATCCAAAAATGTTCTTGCAGTAACGTTACTAGAATGTCTTTTAATCAATAACTATTGAAAACGTTATTCTTATGTTGTTGGTGTAAAATGTTACAGAATTAAAAAGTGTGAAAAACATTCTTATAACCAAGCAATGACGTTAATACAACATTAAACTCTGGACCTTTTGAACACTCCTGTTACTTATTGTTCTGTTAATAGAAACATTCTTACAATCTAAAAGTATCAGCTGGGTACTTTGCAATGCTCACAGCAAGCGTAGTTGGACAACGGAACAGTTTAATGGAAAAGTACTGCCATTATATGCAAGTAAACTTCGACTTTGTGTTAATCAAACTCTGAATGGTTTTGAAATAAAATAAAAAAAACAAAAAAGGTGTCTGCGTCATTTTAACTGTGTAGTGTACAAGTTGCAATGCATTTTTGTGGCTTTTTGTTAATGTTTTTTATCACAAGCACAGTTTTGACCTTTAACAGAGATGGCTGCATGTCTATAAGTAGTAGCAGCCCAAGAAGTTTTGATTACTCCTTTTAAAACCAGCCATTCGAAAAACCAATTCTCAATGCTCGGATGGTACAATCTTCTAATGGTGCAATAAGCAATGATGGGAGATTTTTTAATTAGCTCATAACAATTATATTTTGAAGTTATGATGACTTACCGTCCCATATGTCTGTCTGATCTTCACTTCTTAAGCTGTCTCATGCGGGCTGCCCAAGGCTCCAGTGAATGGAGGAGTGCTGGCCATGGATTACTCAGTGAGTACACGCGTGACCTACTTCTGCAACGATGGCTACCGGCTGTCATCCAAAGAGTTGACCAGCGCCGTGTGCCAACCTGACGGCACCTGGAGCAACCACAACAAGGTCCCTCGCTGCTCAGGTACAGCACCTATCTACACTAAGAGATTCTGGACGGTTCCCTCAGGATGATGCTTACAGCAGCTAAATAGATCTCTCTGTTTTAGCTTTAACCTTTATTTATTTATGATTCAATTCTATCTGTCCCAAAACAATATCTGTGGTACCAAAAAATGGCACTGTGTCAAAATGTAGTAAACTGCCTATATAGGCAGCATTTTAAGACATCACAGCAGTGCTCTCAATTAGGGTTGTTGCCAAAAAATAGAAAAAACGAATAAAACAAATTTAAAGATAAAATTGACTGATAGAATATTGATTTTTTTATTCAACGCAATAACGCAATAACGTTGTTATCGTGAATTCTTTTCTAAAATCGGATATTGTCCCAATGGTTTCCAAATGGTCACTTATATGGATTTATTTCAATTAGCGTGCTGCTTTAGAAGGTAGCATACCTTAAGTCATGTCACTAGGTTTTGGAGCAGAGCCATTACCCATAAGTGTCTGGGCACAAAGAGTTTGACTACATAGCCAAAGAGTTTTCCGTGTCTCTGCTGGGGAAACACCATTTGAATGTTTCATGGTCTGTAGTTTAATCGCCGATAACTGTGTTAAGCGCTAATGGTGCTGGTAAATTAAATGTTGCATGAGGTGACAGTGCTTCTGGGCATCAGTGTCATTCTGAATATTGGTTACGGTGTGCGTTTGTTCCGTAGTTGTGGTTTGCCCAAGTATCGGGTCTTTCTCTCTGGAACATGGAAGATGGCGGATCGTTAATGGATCACATTATGAATACAGAACCAAAATCATCTTCACCTGCGATCCTGGCTATTACCGGCTGGGCCCCGCCCACATTCAGTGCATGGCCAATGGCGCATGGAGCTGGAAAAACGAGAGGCCCCACTGCCAAAGTAAGGGAAATGTGTGATTCAACCCACCAGCTGCTAGGCTGTGTAAGTCAAATGCGTTAACCTGCCAAACTGTCCTGCTTTGTCTTATCTTCTCTCCTCTCTGCACAGTCATTTCATGTGGGGATCTGGCCACGCCTCCCAATGGGAAGAAAATTGGAACTCAGACCACCTTTGGGGCTACAGCCATATTTACATGTGACAATGGCTATATGTTGGTGGGTTCTACTGTGAGAGAGTGTCTATCTTCCGGTCTGTGGAGTGGAACAGAGACACGCTGTTTAGGTAATGTGCTGTACACTCACTGCTGCTTTATACATCTGTTGTTTCAGGCATTTTGGTCTGGAAATTGTCCAACTTGTTTTTCAACCTTGTTAAGAATGGCAGAATGTATGCTGGGTAAATCAAATGTAAGACTGTTTTACTTTTTATGTACTTTTTATGCAGTTATTCTTTATATATAAACATATATTTTTAATTTCATTTATGCATCTGGTAAATGCTTTTATCCAAAGCGCCTGGCAACACATTTTATGACTGTGTGTTTTCTGGGAATCAAACCCATGTTGTTCATGAAGTTGTCGTCTTGGCAACATTCAAACCACACTAAATCCTTTGTCTCAGTCTATTCCTGTAAACATGTCTTAGTGCTTTTCCACATGTACACATACTAAACACCTAATTACTGCAGACACGAGACGTTCATCTCTCTAAAAGCATTGGACGTTCATATTTTACAGTGTGATCTCAGAAACGTCTCTTTAAAGTCTCTCGTCTCTCTACTGTCTCTCCAGCGGGCCACTGCGGCACGCCCGAACAGATCGTCAATGGTCAGGTGATCGGGGAGAACTTCGGCTATAGGGACACTGTGGTGTACCAGTGTGTCTCTGGCTTCCGCCTCATCGGTTCCTCTGTACGCATCTGCCAGCAGGATCACAACTGGTCCGGACAGCTGCCCATCTGCGTCCGTGAGTTTGGGACTCGCTCTGTTCCTCTCACAGACAAGCTGTGGAAAATTACTGAATCCATGAATAGATTAATTCAGACAGTAGGGCAGATGCCCCACACTCTGGGTAAAGAAATAGACACAATTGTGTATATTTAGCTGGGCAATAAAAAAAATGCAAGGCAAGTTTTTAATGCGAGTTCTGGAGTCAACCCAGTCCAAGCTGCTACTGCAGTGTGCCAAACACAAACTTAGCGAGAACAGACAGCACAGAATGAATGGCACAGAACGCAGAGCTCTCGAGACACGTTTATTAAAGTTTAACATCATTTAACATGACACAGCATTATAAAAACACTGAAGTTCAGTCAAAGAGATGTACGTAATGCATGTTTAAAAATAGTGCAGACGAGATGTGAGAATGTGCTAACCAAGCTAACATTTTTAGGTTGTAGGAACATTTCTGTAATGTTTCCATTAAGTAACAAAAACGTTAATGTTATTTTGAGCATTTTAGGAACGTTTAAACCACCCATTTTTTAGACATTATATTAATGGTATTGCTTGGTTATAAGAACATTATTCAAAACACTTTTTTTAATTCTGTAACGTTTTTAAAACATTCCACTAACTACTCCCTTTTTTTATATATATGATATAAAATGTTCTACTAACATTACTGTAAGAACGCTTTTGATTACTTTAAGAGAGAACTTTTAGAGAATGTTAGCCAATGTTGACAACCTGCCCTGTTAGCAGGGACAATAGTGTCTTTAAATTATCTTCATTTCTTGCATACTATGCAACTGCATCATTTTAGCACATCTTACCGTTGCAGTTTATAACTACTGCCATATCTGGGACGTGGGGAATAACTTTATAGCAAACAAGCGTAAGGGGAAATGACATCATGACATGGTCACACCTCAAAACTCTGTTTCTCCTTTATAAATGGCACTGGCATTTAAAGATCTGTGTCTGGGGAGCTATTTTTATTAAAAATACGCCATCATTGTCATTTCCCACTGCACAGTGACACACTGGGTCTAAGCTCACAGCCTCCATTCATCAGACGTACACTCTGCAGTGCGCTTGCCTCACTTCAGCGGGGGCGTTTATTTGTTTGAAGAACATTTAAAGGAAATGAGCTGATAAAATAGAGCCATAGGGAAAAGAGTAGAGTAACTCGCTACAGAAACTGAGGCTGCCGAATTTATCCATGTTTTTAGCGAAAGCTGCGTGATGCTGCTGTGAAAGCCACAAATTATGTGGTTTTAAACTCGAGGGTCTTGACCCAGAAAGGGTTCCAGGTCTGTTTAAACAAACAATACAAAATGCAATTGCACCATAATCATGCATGAGAAAGCGCTTCACATGGATTTTGTTGTTGAAGGTCCATTTACACTGTGTGGTATTTTAGCATAGATGTATCTTTTATCTGATAGATGCTAGCCATATTACAGTAGATACAGTAGATAATGAACAGGTTGCTTGACACCCTCTTCAAGGCACATTTTTGTATACTTGTGTACCAGAAATTTTCCCAGCTAGCAATTTTAGTTTGTAAGAATTTTTTCCTAATGTTTCCATTAAGTAACAAAATGTTAAAAATGTTATTTTGAAAGTTGTAGCAACACACAAAACATCCAGTTTTTTTAGACATTCTAGAAACATTATTGCTTGATTATAAGAACATTATTTGAACATTTTTACATTTAAAGTTTTTTTCTTTTTTCAATTCTTTCACAATCTACCTTTTTTAATATGATATATACGGTTAAAACTTAGTTCTACCAACATTACTGCAAAAACGTTTTTGATAACATTGAGAGCACTTTTAGAAAACGTTCCCTGTTAGCTGGGTTGATACGATGTTCTCCTCTGGCTGTCCAGTGTAAAATCTGGGTTCTCTAAACCAGTTGAGCACCGTTGCTGTATGCATAGCAAGCATAACAGGGCCATTGAGATGTCTCTCTTGATGATAATGACTGCCTCTTCTACAAGACATTACTTCAGCAGTGCATCTGAAACCATCACAGAGCCGATTCATATCTACAAATCATCTCACACTTTCTAAAACCGAATAAAGGGAAAGGGAAAAAGCCAATTTTAATGCCAGACAAGTTGCTCAAGGATTTGTCAAGTCTTTTGTGTGTTTTCAATAGATCTATCCGACAGCAGCTGACATACTTGATGTATTAATCGTTTACTCCACTTTAAGACCCCATTAAATTAAAACTGGAGTTTTGTGGCTTTTTGTCAATGTCAGTTAGCTTTGAAGCCATCTATGTACTAGTTCTAAAAGTTCACAGATTAACTTCGGTTAGACATTCACATTTTAGATGTATGTTTTTCTGTTACGGGCTAAAAAAATGGGCCAGAAAGTATGCATGACTCATCTCGCACTCAGGGTTGTGTCCAGCTTATGGTCCAATTGAAAACGGTGTAACAGTGTTCCTCCCCCAATTACCACTTACTTTTGCCTGACAATAACAAGTTTGGCACAACTGGCAGACTATTGGCAGTTTTTTGGGATGAGCCCTCACATATTTCCCACCACTTACTGGTTCGGCAAAAAATACATCAACAGAGGAAAGAAAATTGCGCTTATCCAGTGATCTCCTGGAGCCGTACACATAAAACACTTTTCTCAGGTCTTTGCTGTCTACATTTAAAAACACTGACTGTACACAAGATAAAGGAGCAAGAATATGTAAGATATATAAATCTGTCTCTATATATAGAGAAAGGGGAAGTGCAAAAGTATATTTACTTTTTTAACACGCAGTGGTTTCGTTTGAAATTTGGGCTATGGAAAGTCCTTAAATGAAAGGGAAATTGCCTCTGTGCAAAGAGAAACAAATTACAACTGTAATTATGCAAATAAACATTGACTTTATATAAGTGCAAGAGAGATGCACAATGAGGACCAGAATATACTCTCGGCTGAACGAGGTATCACAATAGCAAATGTATCTCTAAATGTCGCACCAGAGAGAGAAATTATACTGTAATAAAATAAGAGCTTCTCTGTGGCTTAATAACTCGGAATTAGAGTGTCTGGATGTGATCATCACACATTATATATAGCGTGACACAGGCTGGTAGATATTAGATTATGGGCGTACATGCATTTTTTAAATACACATCAGATAACATGAGCAGATCTTCAGATACCAATATTAGCTTCATTTGATTGAGTTTCAGCTAGTTAATTCCCTACCCAGGTGAAGTAAACCCAACCTGACATAGAATTAAAAGGCAGTATGCTATTCTGAGATTGGTTTACATTCTGCTGCCTGTATGTACTCTGATAAATTGTATCATTTGAACGTCTAAACTTAGCAAAAGAGTGACAGCTCTCCCCCAGAGGCACTGTGTGTTAATCTCCTAGTTACAGCATGTAGTCGCTAACACATTTAAACAAGCCTTCTGCTTCATTCAACAAATTCTGCAATAGAGCACAAATGGGTGCAGTGTTGCCCATTGTCATTAAAACAATGGGGTTTCGTTGGACTACGGTTCCCTCTACACAAATAGAGAGACGTTTAGATTTACCAATCCATTGAATGACAAGCCTCCAGCCAGAAGGTCTTTATATACTATTTAGAAAGCGCTGGGCTTCTTTTCAACAGATCCTTGTTGAAGGTTAATTTCATCATGATGTTTGGCATGAAAGGTTGCAGACAGATGTCTATGTGTGTCATTAGCTCCGTTCCAAAACCTAGTGAGCTGTCTACATAGGCAGCTGCCTCCTAACTGAAAGTGACTTGGCATGATCTACAAAGACAGCAATTCAAATAGTGATGTGCATGTGAGACTCAACTGAAATCGCTAGGTTTTGGAAAGGAGAAGTTGTCACCCACTTTAAGTTGCAATAAATAAAAAAACTACCACAGCTTGTTGACATTTAGTCTGTAGTGCTGGTAGTAAATTGCCTTTTTGTCAAGGAAAAACACAATGTATGAATGCGATCTGATTTATTGTTTTCGAGTTGGCAACTTGCTGAATAAGTGATAAAAAATTGCAGAGAGAAAATGAACTCATTTCGCACAGCGTCTAATCAATATAAAGAGCACATCTATTTTCCAGAACCATAATTTAATCACAGTTCCAAAACTGTTTTTTAAAACGTACCTGTTGTGAGAAAACGGCTCCTGGGAAAAAAATATTAAAATACAACTTTTGTTTTTGACATGTTTATTTTTTCATATTAAATCTTATACCCTTGTCTGTTTCCAGCCATCAGTTGTGGTCATCCTGGAAGCCCCATATATGGTCGTACCATTGGCAATGGCTTCAACCTGAACGATGTGGTGAGCTTCTCCTGCAACATGGGCTACGTGATGGAGGGCCCCTCCCGGGCCCAGTGTCAGGCCAACCGGCAGTGGAACCAGCCACCACCAACATGTAAAGGTGGGGAGAAAAGTTAAGTCTTTTATTCACACGGAGCTTTGCCTGATCCACCGCCTGCCAAAATTAAAGCACCGCAGTGCATTGTGGGTAAGGAGGGGTAGCGGCTGTTGCTATGGCACCTGCACTGTACCATACTGTAAGTGGCTGCCAATTTTGTGGTTTGGTGGCTGAAAGTATGTTAATAAACTATTGCAGCTGGTGATAACTGGAAATTTAATGGTGGCATACTGTACTTGTTATAAATAATATGTCAGATATGGTTGATAGATTTGGATAGACTGCATGTTCTGTGATATGTGAATCTGCATGTATGCATTTCTTACTGCACGTAATGGAATGATACATGATACTAATACTAAGGTGAATTAAACAGCATAGATCGCAGTTACAATGATCCAGTAATTGTGATGCATTGTGTCAGAACAGGAATTTTTAGATTGGAATATACAAGGTAGTGCGAGAAACAGGGCTGGGCGATATATCAAATATTCACAATGTGTTTGCGATGATTCTGATGGCATTATAAATAACAGTAAATATGGTGGTGATTTGTATGCACTTTTATATGCACAATTAAAAGTTTAGACATATTTTTTATGCGTTATAAAATTTTTGTAGGTAAATGCATGTGTATATCACCATGTATTGTTATGCTGGGCTATATACAGTAAATTAAAATGATGGTTTTATTATGGTTCCTTCTGAATGACAAATAGTCACCATTTTATCCATTTCAGAGCATAAACACACATAAATATATATATAAATATATATATATAATATCTTTATTCAAGATATATATTTAATTTCATTAAAAGCCTGAAACATTTAAAACAAGGACTGTATATCGCCCAGCCCTAGCAACAAATACTCATTGCAGAGTTCTGTTTGTTTAAGCAAGTTTCCTACATCTTACTTACACATTTGCACTAAACTCAGTTGCGTAGTGCTTCTGCCAAATAACACATGTCTCTCCTCGTCTCTTTCTTGTTATCTTCTGTTCTTCTCTGTGTTCAGTCGTTAATTGCTCGGATCCCGGGATTCCGGCCAACTCCATCAGACAGAGTAAGATCGAGCACGGTAACTTCACCTTTGGCACTGTGGTATTCTACGACTGCAACCCCGGTTATTACCTGTTTGGTTCACCTGTCCTCACCTGCCAACCCACGGGTCAGTGGGACAAGCCTCTACCTGAGTGCATCGGTATGTTTTCTGGCACCTTTGGATAAAAGTTTCACTTTGGCAGTTGCATTGTGATGCTAATTGCCGGTTCATTGCTGTAATTGAGGGGAATTAGTTGCACGACCCCCTTCCTGCTGCTTAAGATCAGTCCCGTAATGGAGGGACAGGTGGAACACAGATTTTCCTGGCAGATTAATTAGCAACGGCAGTTTTTTTGGTCTGATCCCTGTTTTATTGTGCGAACATTGAAACGCAGGACATCCTCTGCCAGTCTAAAGCTCAGTGAGACACATTCCATGGCAGCTGCAGAGTCGGCAGGGTTCTTAGCTTACATTGTGCCCTGACAAGACCCCCTGCTGTCAGAGACGTCCTTTCATTCAGTTGCCACTCGTGCTTCCTGTGTCCAGATAATCTCCCCAGTACTTTACCGTTTTTGATACTAACACCAAATGCTCGGCTGACTCTGTCTCCTTTCAACATAGATTTTGACATTTTCCTGTCAAATAGCACCTGAATTCACAGCTAGCACTTTATAGCTAAGCTTGCTGAAATGTAAACGTTAAACTAGCCAGGGCTATAAATAAACACTTAGGCCCTTTTAAGGGGCCCACAGGTGCAGGGGCCCCTGCCTGTAATTCAGTTAGTTTTAATGTACTGCTTTAATTGTTGTGAGCCCCTAGTATCATTTTCATCCTTCAGTCCTATAGCTACAGCCCTAAAAGAAGATCAGCTCTTTCGTAATGTACTATTGTGCCATTGCTTGATTTAGACTCATGACCATTTTTTGGATCTGTAATGTCAATACGCTAATGCTTTCTCTGTTGTTTTTTATCTAAACTTCAAGAGCATGTCCACGTAAATGTAGCATATTTTACATTACTGCTTTTGTGCACACATTAAAGAGTTACTATGTTAAGTTTTATATCGCTGACTGTCCAGCAGTCGTGAGGATGCGCGGCATGAGAAACAGGGAGAAGAGTCTAATGACATGCACAGTCAAGCTTTTTGACAAGCTTCATTAGCAAACATGAACAGACTCCAGTTTATATCCGGTTCCTCTGCAGAGACCCAATATGATGTGCACGTATGAGCTGAGAGTTTATGTAGAGCCTGCAGACAGACTCTGTTGCAGGGGGAGGGGGGGCGCTTTCAGAAACTGCTGATCTTAGCACTCCTTCAGAAAGCTAAATTAGCGCCGTATTCTGTGAGATAAACTAGAGCTGTGATGTTATTAAAATTAGATCGCGGCTTCCAGTCTTTTATGTTCTAATATAATCATCATCAACTTGATTTGAACTGAAGGAAGGTTTGCAGATCTAATAACAATGTTGAAATGTTTCTGAAATGTCTGAAATGTCTGTGTGTGTTGTTGGTAGTGGTGGACTGCGGACACCCTGGATCCCCTCCCAATGGCGCGCTAAGTGGGGACAAATTTACCTTTGGCGCCACAGTGCGCTACAGCTGCATGGGCGGTCGGCAACTGAAGGGCGAGTCCTCGCGCACCTGCCAGCTCAATGGCCATTGGAGTGCGCCCATGCCCTTTTGCTCAGGTAGGACACTCATCCACACATCAGTCACCACGACCTACAACATTAAACACTCTGTGCAATCCTGTCTAGAAAGACTTATTCTTGGTTACAGTTGTGTGACGTTTTTTGTTTCACTAACACCCTTTTTCATCTTGTCAATCACGATTTTAGTGGAAAAGGGTTCTCTGTGCTTAACTTTCATCATTGTCATTTTGGTGGTTGGGAAAAGGGGCTTTTCATCCTCCCTCTCCTCCCAAACTGCTGTATTGATTTTGCAAGCCCTTCAAAAGACAATTAAAATGGAGATCATTTGAAGCCAATTGGAACGGTACATAAAAGAGATGCTGACATCAGACAGAGGCAGAAGGCATCGGGTTGGGTGTGTGGGCGGACATGAGAACTCTCTCACTGCTGATTAGACTTGTTACCTATAACAATGACATGTCTGCCTTTTAAAATAGAACTTTGATTAAGTATCAGGCCGCTTTCGCTCACAAATATAGCTTCCTCTGCTGAATGTTTTATTTCGTTTCTCTCTAAAATAACCATGGTTAACAATTCACCAATTCAGATATGTAGCTCAAACCTCGGATGAGATTTTTTTGAGAACAGATACTCATAGGTCATCATTGTTAGTTTCAAATAAATTATGAGTTCACTTTGAGTTATTAGACCTATTAGTTATGCAAAGACCAGCATAACTAGTCACTATCATATGTTACTAATCTACTTAAAAAGTAGATTAACTAATTTTAGTAGATTAAATAGTAAGAACAGAAAAAGCATGCCTAGAGCTTCACTAACCAGCATAAACTAGCATGGAAATGGCCTCTTCAGAGCTATTAACTCAGGAGACAGGTGGGTCACAGAGGCAGCTAACACTCTCATGCTGAGAGATGGGTACACACAAATCATTTTACAGTCACTATGTAAATGAAGCTTGCTGAAAATCAGCTAGCGGGACACCGTCTTAAACTCGCGTCTGATGTCTGTAAGGTGCATAATTGATGTGCTGTTTAACATTCTCCATCTTTTTAGTTGTGATAACATTTCATCTGCTTTTCAATAGAGACTCCAGAAATATATGCAGACACACACCCTCACAACCGCAGGAGAGCGTCTGCCCGTGTTGTGTTGGGTCTTAAATCAGGAACAGGTAGTCTCAGGCTCAGCAGAGCCGCCGGAGGCCGACTGAGCAAGCACATTTCCTCACAAATACAGAAGCACAGCACCCAGCTTCTCCCTGCCATTGTTCATTCTGTAAATGGAAAGGAAAGGCACATACTAACTGCGGGAGGGATCTCGAAGGTCCCCGCATGTGGGTTCCTACGCCCACACAACCCACACACATAAGTTTTGTCAAGTACATTGCTTAGAGAAATTTTTACATAAGCCCCACGCCATCCGCACGAAACAATCCGTTAGGCCACTAACGCCTTCGAATAGGTCTGAACACGGAGTCCTGGAAGCAGCTAGGCTTCTGTCACACAGAATTATTGTGAATGGAGAACCCCCACACCAACCTGAACTCCTGTTCTGCAATATCATCACATTGTCCTTGGGCACTTCAAAGGGAATTGCTTGTGAACATACAGGAGTGTCTGGGAATGTATTGGAATGTGGGAGAACTTTCGGTCAATGGCATTTTGAATGGTGTTATATTCGATTCCGGTTCACTGAGCTCAACAAGTTTCTCATGGTGTCCGTGATAGTCTGAGTGCAGTTATGCCCTTTAAGAAAAAAAGACTTTGTGCACTGAACCACCGACTTCAATGACTTCTCCCTCTTACAAAAACATCTCAAAACAGTGCTGTGTTTGCATGGGCTTTGAGATCCGAGGAGCTCTTGAATTTGACTATTCCGGGGACAAGAAGGAAAGGTTGTGCTGTTTTATTGTACTGTAGTTGGAACTTTGATTGGTTTGGCTGATTGTAGTGTTCTTGTGTTTTTAAWCCATCAATCAGAATCATTGTTTAGAAAGAGCACACTGTATTGTAAACTGTATGTAAGAGAGTCTGAGAATCTGACAAAGAAGGTCTAAATTATCACACATGCCAAGATGAATGAGGGTTGCACTGAAATGCTATCTACAGTTAGAATTGAGTCTGGGCACTACAGATTAAAATAATTAAAATGTCTTTAGTCTTTAGGTTTTCTTTAGAACCAGCAGTATTATAGTATTAAAACCTAAAAAGTCTTCTTATGAATACATAATACCATTACACGTTTTAATACAATTATTGGCTTTTTGCCATACATGGACTATTAATTGGTAATTTCCTGGCCTACAACAAAGTAATGAAGGTATGAGAGGAACCAAATTAAATAAACTGCATGGATGGATGAGCTTAGATGATTTCCAGCGTGTCTGTGTCGGTTTAGATTTTCGTATATGTGGTTATGGCCACGAAAACTGTTTATGTAGTCCCAACACAAATGGATTAAGTAAACCTCCATTTTACAAATTTAAATTAATTGCACGCAATGAAATTACGTCGTGACAGAATGTTCAAGAATTGTGTTGCATTAGCTCATTTCAATTAACTAAATTGAACAAGCAGCAAAAACCAATTTTTTGAGTGCATGTTGCCTCAAATCACCAACATTGAAAATAAATGACTTCTGGTCGCTTTGGCGTTACAAATCGCTGTCAGTTTGAATGTACCAACATAAATTACCTGTCGCTGGAACGTTTACACTTTCATGCAGACACATGCACGTGCTGTAAACACTTATGTGCATTCAAACACGCACGCGCATTCATTTGCATATTTTTAAATACTTTCGGTTTAGCCATTAAGCCTTCATTAAGGGTTTATGACCCATGCAGCCAGAATGCCGACAGTCTTTTCACAGTCTCTCTCCAGTCCCTCTGTATGTGTTCCAATCCTCTATAGAGATCCATGACCCAGAAAGAGGCAGAACATCAGCTAGACAGAGACAGAAAATGCCCAGAGAAAACTCTCTCCTGTTTCCCTTCCTCTTCCTCTCGCTCCTTGGAGGGTTTCTCTCCTTCCTGGTGTTGTTCATCTACCCCTCGGGCTTTATGGCACAATATCATCTCTTCTCCTGTGCGATGTGCTG
Organism: Botia almorhae; assembly: GCA_036877575.1. NCBI lineage: Eukaryota > Metazoa > Chordata > Actinopteri > Cypriniformes > Botiidae > Botia > Botia almorhae. Next base: position 31,907 of record JAZGTJ010002671.1, read on the forward strand.
AAGGCACACACACTCACACGCGGGTCAATCCTGTTGTGCAGCACCTCTTGAGTTCTGTAACTTTTAGAAATGAATACGACTGCTTTATAATTTAAAGCTGCAGTCCATAACTTTTGTCCCTTTACTGCCATCTCTATTTAAAACAAAATTGCAGGGTACTCGCTGAGTTATTTTCTTAACATGGATGACAAGTTTAAATTCTAAAAAGCTGTGAGATCGTGCTGAACACTGATCTGTCATGTACTCGTTCAATAACTGATTTATTTTTTACCAGAAAAAGTTTAAAAAGTTGCAGCTTCACGCCAGTATTTACATATAAAGGTTTGGCAGACATTTTTCATCAGGCTCAGGGATTTTATTCATTATAACCTGAGATGAAATTAACAAGATAGAAATACTACAGAAAGGAGAACAGAGAATGGAGAAATGACTACAGTTATCTGTTGTGCAGAGAATGAGAGTTAGCTTGTGAGTGTATGCTCGATTAACCCAGCTTCTGATAATATCATAATGATTTCTGTATTTTTATCAGAAATTATTTAAACAACATGAAAGAAGAGCCTACCTGGATTATTTCTTAATTAAGAAATATGTGATGATAAGCACCTAAAAACGATGATCTCCATGTTTATAAGTGACGGGATTAGAATTGTATTAAAGATATTAGGACACATATATGATGGCAACATCAAAATATACCAGCTAACAGTAATGGAGCATCTGGACTATAAAAAATGAGTTTGTATTTTTATGAGCGAATCTGTAGGCATGTTGAATCTGATGCCTCGTGCTATTTTGTTCCCTTTTGTTTTAATAAGAGTCCGAACTCAAGCTATTACAATCCTTAGACCTTGTTGTCAGCATGCTCTAATTGCCTGCATCCAGCGAGAGGTCTCAGAGGTACGACTAGACACCATGATCTGACCCTCATAAAACCAACAAACAGCCATTTACTCTCTGTCCCAAAACAGTCTGATCCCCAATTAGCACATCCACCGGCTGCATCAATGAGGGCTTTAGTGTCCACCTGGTGAGATGATCCGCCGTTCTCCTTCTGTAAACACCTGAATTTCCTGTGGTCCAATTAGAGCGACTGCAGGTATGTGTGAGGCCTGTGGTTGAAAGAACAGCCTGTAGCATTGAGCTTCTCTCAAGACTTAACTTCAGAACTCTGCTTGAGCCTGCTGGTGCTGCTTGACCTCAGATAAAGAGAGCTGACTGCACAGAGCAGATGCTTCCAAGGACTGCAGGAATTTTTTGTGTTTCTTAAAGGTACAGTGTATAATTTATGTGCCACCGATAAATATATGATTTTCATTTGAAAATGTTTAGATATTGATCTCCTAACATTGTTTTGGCAACTGTAAAGGTATAAGCCACCTCTTAAACAGTCTGTGTAAATACATCTATAGACTTTTATAACCGCTCTGTCAAATCCAATTTTTTGTATCTGACCCATATTTTTCACATTGCTGTTGTCCGAAAGCATATTTGACCCACAGTGAAAAATCAGCTCTTGCTTTTAAATGCCATCGTAGATGCCACAGATCAATAATCCATTAGAGACTAAATTTTAGTGCCCCACTTCTGTTCCACTCAGGGTTTGTGTGGATACTGAAAGGTGACATTTAATATCACGTCAGTTTTTCATCTGACATAATCCTATCAACAGTGTTTTATCAAAGTGTTAACTGCATGTTTACACTGACTTTTTTCATCAAAGGTGGCTGTACATCACCCCGTGACAGGGCGAGCAAGTGCACATATAGCCTCTCATATATCTCTCTGCCTGCGACTGTGGTGGTCTCAGGGCTGCCATTGCAGATAAGTGGAAAAGTTCCACTAGGGCGGCTAATACAGCAGTCCCCTCCGTCCGCCCTTGAAGTGTTGTGCTTGGTCAGCACTCCCTCCCTGACAGAACTCGCTCCTGGGAGTCCAAACACCCACACCTCACAGCTCTCCCATCCTCTGCCACCAGCAAGAAAAAAAAGATGGAACGTGACATAAAACCGCACACCTACCCAGAATCCCATACACACATGCAGAGGCCTCTCAGAAAATTACCCACAATGCATTGGGGCGCTGAAAGAGCCCACAATGAGAGGTGCCCCGTTGTCTTGTGCGCCCTGAGAAAAGTACATTTCGCTGTCAGGACGCATCCCAACGAGCGCACTTCCTCGAAGTGGTGCCCTACAAAGTGTTCTCTACCTCATCAGTGTGTGCCCTGTAGGGGTCCTCTTTCTACATCGCACCGCACCCCGGGAAACAGATCCTGCTGTCCGCGCTCACCGCGAGAGAAAATCCATCCCCCTCACTTAACCAAAGTTGACGTCAACATGCATCTTATCCGCCTGGCCCGCAGGTGTCCGCTGTGTGATGTATGTGACATGTATGTGACTTACAGTAAAGTCTGTGTGATAAAAACCTGCCAGTCATGCAAGAGTCAACAACTGGCCCTCGAGCAGGAGAGCCTGCTCAAGCAGCCCTTTGACGTATTAATAAGTAAGAGGAACAGCCTGCAGTCCTTTAATAACAACCATTTTTAATCTGTCCCCTGGGCCAGCCGCCACCAGCCCCCTGCTTACTGTGCTCCAGCACTGCACTCCAGACACGCTGCTGTATTAGATCAGGAGATGGCTTTTTTCATAACACTGCCTGTTCTTAAATAAATCATTACTTGTTTATGAAGCCAGCCGGCTCTTTTGACATGGGCTAGTTTTAGATGTTGGCTCTCCTGGATGGTTTTATATAAAAGCTGTTTGGAAATGTGTGGAGGCGTGTTTACCTTTAGGGTCCTGATCTATTTTAGCTCCTGTGTTTAGCAGACACACCGCGTTTCACAACTGTTACACGCCAAAATCTCTGTGCGATGTGATGCAATTTGGGGGAGAATTCAATGAGCAGTTGCTCTGTGATAGATTAGAACATAAAACCTGAGATTTAAATACAGAACCTTGTGTAGCTTGATGTTTCATGCCCATTGCACACGGTTCTATAATATGATATAAAGCCCTTTAGCCTTTGTGTGTGTGTAAGTTTCTGTATTTTTGGTGTGTTTAGATTATTCATAAGCCCTGTATGATCATAAATGTGCGTCTGTACGTGTGTGTGTGTGTGTGTCTCTGGGTTATTGTGTGCGTTTGTGTGCTGATGATGAATAGGGCTCAGATTCAGGTGAGGTGCGGGGCTGCGGGGCCCTGAGCTCAGATATATGGAAGTAGCAGGAATCAATCAGGAATATCAATTTCCAGGGAGCTATAACAGAGCCTTGAGTGCATGGAAAAAACGTTCCCAGATTACATCCAGAGAGGGTCTGGAAAATAGGAACAGGAATAGTCATCTTTATTCATTCGTTTGACAGTTTTTCATTCAGTGACAGCTGAATCAGTAAAAATTGTGTTTCTTACATTTGAAGCCACTTCGTTCTTAAGTTCCTTTTTCTTTCTGTCTGTCTTTCTGTCATAGTCAGTGTGTGGAAAACACACAGTTTGATTAGCTGAAGGAAAAAGTGACAAAATACACAAGCTGTTTGTGTACTGTCATCCTTACTCTTTGGCCTTTCCTGACTATTAACGTATTGACTAGTAACTGTTATCTTTGATTTTATTGATTTTATTATCTTCTTGTTTATTGTGCTTTTAATTGTTTTTGTACAGCACTTTGGTCAGTGAAAGCTGAACTAATGAATCTATATAAATAATATTTACTTATTCATGTTTATTTAAAAAATTTGCAAAATGCTGCTTCATATCATTTTAGATGATGTACACTGCAACATGTACTACAGCTTACCCACTGTATTTCATATCCACTACACGTATAAGATGGAGACATAAAAATGTACTGTATAGTCGTCAAAATGACCCACATGTCATTTTAATCCCTATTGTAATTTCTCTCTCTCTCTGTTTCGCTCTCTCTCTCTCCCTTTAGGTGACTCATCCGGGACGTGCGGCGATCCAGGCACACCATCCCACGGCAGTAGAGATGAGAGTGATTTTCGGATACGCAGTAAAGTGCACTTCAGTTGCTCGGTGGGTTACGAGCTCTTCGGCTCCGCAGAAAGAATGTGCTTCCCCAACGGCACCTGGTCCGGCACTCAGCCCTCCTGCAAACGTAAGCGCCCCCTTCCCGTGCCTCTCATATATATTCTTCTTACTTTGCTGTCTTTGAGGCTTACTTCTTCCAGCGCTTGCTGAATACAGAATTAGGACATCTGAGCCCAAAGCTACTTAGTCAGTGGTTTGTTTTAACAAGTCATCAGCGGATTTGAGGTTTGGTTCGCACCGCAGACAAATTCAATTTGGTTTTCAAATCAGATCATTTGGACTGACCGTCTGCACCGTCATTTTGCAAGTGATGAAATCTGATCTGTTTGTTCAGATCTTGTTTCGTTTGTTACTCCTAAACGAAAGCAACAAATTGCGGCTGGAAAGTAGCGTGTTACTATTGGATTACTTTAGTTGTCTGAGACTGTCTTTTTCTCTCTCTCTCTTTCCCTCTCTCTCTCACACACACACGCACGCACACACAGAAGCTGCAGCTAAAGCAACACTTACACCAATAATACAGCCATTCAAAACAAGAACAAAATAACAAAGGAAAACAAATCACAAAGAAACGCGGTTTCACACTATAAGCGAAGCTAAACATCGCTTTGGTCATTCGAATGCTTTAATGCAAGATAACCCATCTCATAATACAGATATCGCACGCTTTAAGGCAAAACAGCTTGCGTTTCTCACATCTTAATGCAAAACACAGGCCGTCTGATGCTACAGATTTCATTCTCTTTTTATGGTGATGATGCGATACAAATATATGTCGCGGTACGTTGACAGTAATAGAGCCATACTGTCAGTAATGATAGCAAATCTTTGGTAATAAAACTGCGCTAGGCAGGTGTGGTATAAATATATATTAAACATATTTTCATTTTGTCAGCTATTTTGTTTCATGTCACTTTTTCTCGCTTGTTTGTTACTGTTATGGTCGTTTTATTTTCCTGGTAGTCAGTGAGCAACAAGATGAGCTCCTCTGACAGCTGTCTGTCTGGATCGCTGTCTGGATACGCATGAGCCAGAAGCGTATGTCTCATTAGTCAGTGTTTTTCTTACAAATTATCAAGTCATTTTTAAATATTCCGTAAAATAAACTGACCTTTCTGACAGAGACACATCATCCGGTTTCAAACTGCATGGATGTGATTTAGATCTGGCTAGTGAGCGTCGGATGTCATGTTTTCTTTTATATATATATATATATATTTTGTGTTTGCTGTTCTGACTATAAAAAACTAGTCTGAACAAAGCTTAGAACATCTGTCAGCTAATTGTGGCTCTGATAGTAGAACTTCTTTTAAAAGCTTTGCCAAGCGTTGCCTTGTTATTACCTTTGTACTTCTACTAATTGCTGTACAGAGGACCTTCCTGTTCATTTTCATAATTATATTGCAGCCGACCACCTGGTGTTCCGCAGCTTCATTATTATACGATAAAATAGTCCTGTAAGTCATCTATCAGTGACAAACAATCAAATCAACTGCCCTCCAGATGATATATCGGCATCTCACCCTCCACATTGTTGCCTGATGTTTTATTTTGGTCTGCTTGCCTGCATGCCTTGTTACAGTGGTTGTACAGTAGTCCCACGCCATGTAATAAACCCACATTTCCCCCGAGGCTGTAAAGTCTACAGCACAAATGAAAAATGACTAGCCACGTCCAGGGGCGAACAGGCAGAGTTTTCTGTGAAAACAGAAGGCACCATCTTGTTTTCTAGCCCCGAGACCTGACTAATGGTGTTTTTCCCAGGGCTCCCACCTCCCACAAAACATAGAGTTGACATGACCCGGACCATTGTGTCGGGATCTTTCTGTGAGATGGCAATTGGCGGAGAGATACAGGGACAGCGGCTAAATAAGGGGGAAGTCATTTCGCTACCATCCGTCCCCTTGCCGCAAAATGACAAGCCCTCGGGGAGTCGCAATAGTCAGCATGTCATCGCAAGACAAAGAAGAGTGCTCAAGTTCGCTGTCGTGGGTGTACTGCAAACATTGTCATTTTAACAAGTGTGCGCAGAGATCATTCCATACTGAAGTGAAGTTTGAGTCTGAGTTCGCTATTGCGGTCAACCAAAAGAACACTTTGCCCTGACATTTGAGTAGGTTTTCAAACAGCTAATTCACTCTAAAATCTCTGCATCAATAAGGAGCTTTGATCTTTGATGCACAAGCCCATCATACCAAACTCTGAAAATTGTGGAAGCTTTACTTGATCATAATATATAATATCATAATAAAATGTTCCCGGTTCGTCTTTGTGTAGCCAGTCTCTGAAGTACAGTGCTCTCCATAAATATTGAGACAGTAAAGAAAAAATTGCTCTGTTTGCTGTGGAGTCAACAAATTTTTATATTTAAAAAAATGAATATGAGGAAAATGTACAGAATGTCAAATGCTGTTTTATCATACAAAGAATGTCAAATGCTGTTTTATCATATAAAGAATGTCAAATGTCAACTCTCGATTTTTTTCATACCTTTTTCGGAACCAATACAGCTGTGCAGTGTGGGAATCCTGGGACCCCCAGTAATGGACGGCTGTACCGATTGGACGGCACCACCTTCTCACACTCGGTCATTTACTCCTGTATGGACGGCTACCTGCTGAGTGGCTCCACCACAAGACTATGCCAAGCCAATGGCACCTGGTCTGGCACGGCACCCAACTGTACCTGTGAGTATGAAACATATGATGTTAATTAGTCTCTGTTGCAGCACCGAAACGTTCTCGGTAGTATTTCGTTCCAGATTGTCATGGCAGATGGAATTGTGGGATTGATTTGAGTGAAATTGTACTAGTACTTTATTGTTATGCTGTCAGACCTTGACTGAGAAGTCTTCCCTCTCACAATTCATGAAAGTTTCATTCAGGCACCACCATGAGAGTAACTGGCGTTCCTTTGAATACAGATGGTTGGAAAGTTTTCAGAGAAGCGTTCTGTTAGAAGAACTGGGTCAGAAATCATGGGATTGCAGGATGGGGTTTCTTGGAGGAGAGCTTCAAGTCACATGTGGTCTGGTCAAAAGGAGAAAGATGAACAGGTCGTGAGAGTTCCTCCGATGCCTCGGTTAGATACATAAATCAATTATTTGAGACTTTCATAAATCCGCCATGGACACAATACTTAACTAGATTTAAAGTGCCACAATGTCCCTCCAACCATCTGTTCATTATGTCCAGCATTGTGCTGGATTTTCAATTTGTAATAACAACCTTTTCTACAATATGTGAGTTGTACTATTGTAATGAGAAGGACTCATCATGTCTTTGAAGCCAGGAAACAATGTAATGTAGCCTGAGCAAACAAAGGTATCAGCACAGCCTTCTCTCTGTAATGACTTTGAAGAGACTAATTACAAATTTGTTGACATTTTTACCTACAGGGACTTAATACTCAGCTAACAGGAAACATTTTCTACACATTCTCTGAATATTTCCCAAAGGTTATCAGAAAACATTCTTTCAGTAACGTCAGCAGACATTTTTAGCGTTATATTAAATATCATATATCAAAAAGGTTATTTTTAAGTAGTTAGTGGAAACTTTTACAGAATGTTACAAATTTTTTTTAAAAAGTATCGTAACCAAGCAATAGCATTAACGTTGTTAATTAATGTTTAACGTCTGGGCATTTAATGTTTCTAGAACCTTCAAAAGAACATTAACATTTTTGTTAATGTAAACGTTAAGGAAATGTTCTTTCAACCTTAAATTGTTAGCTGGGATAGACCAATAAGTGTCTTGCTCAGGGGCACAATGGTTACAGCTCAGAGAAGTTGCTTGCGGGGTTTGAATATTTCACTTACCATTTCACCACCATTGAACTTCCTCCACTGGGACATCTGAGGGAATTCACTAAGAATGCATTTTCTTGCACATGCTAGCTGCGTTCTTTTACCATTTAATAGTAATGATGCAAATCGGGCAATGGTGCAAACACGGGCCAAACAATTTCTGCTGCATAATTCCCCATCTTCCGAGTCAGCCGTGAGCGCTAGATGACGGAGATATGCATTAGACTACCGCAATCTGTCATAGTTTACTGGGACTGTACAGCAACACTTCACCAATGCGATCCAGGTTCCCAAATCAACTCTTTAAAATGAAGAAAGTGCAGAGTGAAATGTCTGGATGCTGTATATATCTAGTTATAGATCCATTTGATTATCATTTGATGAATTCGTTCCACCATGATCAACAGAGAATGTGCACAGACAAATCCAGCACCATTTCAGCTTCAGTGTCAGTGCTAGCGAGTCCGACGCATGCAGGCTTTTGAGTGTTTTTAAAGGGTCACAACACCCCCCTGTTTCAGAGGTGCTTTTTCACACCTCTGGTTTGAAAAACTTTCTGAAAAGGGGCGTTGTTCACTGGGGGTAATGGGTGGGGGTAGAGTGTGGAGACAAGGCGGAGACTGCATTAAAGGGGGAGTGACAATAAGTGAATAAATACTGCTAATTTGCACACCAACAATGTAAACACACACACGTTGGCAAGATGGATATAATATATAATAACTGTAAACTTAAAACAGACATAGTGGGGTTTCATGAAGACACACATGATACAAAATCTTTTACCTTTATTGATTTAATGACATTTGGATGATAAGTAGAATATAAAATAAGCATTCACAGTCATGA
>JAZGTJ010002672.1:0-40598 GCA_036877575.1 Botia almorhae
ATAGGGCTCTCAAGCAAGACCCCATACGTCAGTCAGTTGACGTAACGTCTCCGTTCCCTCCTTCAGGGAACGGGGGTTACATATGTAACCAAGACGTTTTGTAGTCCGTCATGATTCTTAGTCCCTGCCACAGAGTCCTAGAGCCGCTCTGTTGAAATTGTGACTCTAGTTTCTGTCCATAGCGCTGTTTTGCCTGCTTCACCACTCTGCACACGCTGAAGGATGCAGCTTTATACTCGTTGATGTTTCCACTGGCGCGCCCCATGTTGTATGCCGCGGAGCGGGATATTAGAGCGTTGCGGACGGATTTATCCACCCACGGCTTCTGATTAGGAAACGTTCTGATGATAGTTTGTGAACTGTGTTATCCGCTAGTTTCCTGATGAATCCCACAACCGCTTCCGTAAACATGTTGATGTCATCAGAGCTGCTCCGGAACATGTCCCAGTCTGCGTCCTCCAGAGCGTCTTGCAGAGCGGCCACCGATTGGTGCGTCCAGCGTGAGACCTCCCTCCACACCGGAACTTCCTGCTTGAGCCTTTGTTTATATTTCGGCATATGGAAGATGGCGGCGTGAACGGATTTCCCGAACGGAGGGGCGAGATTGTGCCTTGTAGCCGTCTCTGACTGTGGTGTAGCAGTGGTCCAGTGTGTGTGAGAGGACATGCTCATATAATCATTTTAGCGAAAAACATTGCATTTGACAAGATAATATATATATATATATATATATATATATATATAAACTATGCATGTTTATGACAGAGCCTAACTGTAAAATATAGCAGTTTGTAAATTAATTAAGAATTTAATTAAACTGTTTAGAGAACTGTTAAAACAAATACTACTGTTTAAAAAATATATAATCAGTTTTATATTTTTATAGTTTTAATCAGAAATAAATATAATCAGTTTTTGCAAATAATTACATCTTTACAATTTTTACCAATTAGTGGTGCTTGCAAAGCAAAGCATCACTATTATTATCCGATATACCTATTCTTCTTTTTCTGGACAAAATTTCTACACGCTACTCGTCCTGCACGGTTTGTCAGAGACCCATGAATGATGTGTCAAATCGATCTGCTTTTTGTGGTGGGGTATGCTATGACCTTTTCAAGCAATCAGGTGTACAATATTTTTAGGGTGAACGAAAAATTCCATAGACTTAATATTGGGCTGAATTTTGTGACATTATAGCTCTGCATTAGAATGTTGTAGAGACTTGAGGGTGGGCACATATCACTTGACTTAGTAAGCAGCAACAAATGGTAACATTTTAACTTCATAGCTACGCCCAGTGGCAACCAGTAACGCAACCAGGGACAGTACCCTAGTAATCACCCCATTGACTTTTATTAAAAAAGGTGAAAGGCATCAGAGCCAAGTGGGTGGCCTCTTTTGACTCAGACTGCCAAGTAGTCTAATTATTACCATGGAAACTGTCCAGCCATGCCCTAGCAACCATTTGGAGCAGCCTAGCAACCAACTTGAATTAGCTATATCTCAGCACCAGAACATCATAGAGACATGGGAGTTGTCTCTTTTAATTTACACACATATCCATCTATTGGTTTTACCCTGTTAACTGTCTAGCTACACCCTAGAAACCAATTACTGTACCCTAGCAACTATATAATAAAATGAATAAGCCATATCTTAGCATTGAAACACTGTAGAGACATGTGGGTGGGCTTATTTGATGTTGAAATGATGTTAACTTCCTAACATCATGAATAAGCCATATTTTAATATTTCTATCATGCTTAGTCGTGCTAGAATCATGCTAGCCTCATCTAGTTGAAATTATTATGCTTTGTGGTGACAATTTTTATACTTCACTTTAATTATGTTTTATTTTATTCATTGTAAAAATAATAAAAAAGTGGTCAGAACAGTCTCTGCAGACATGGATTGCTTCAGGTGTAATGTTGGTGTTCACCTGTGTAATGTTGCTGATTTGGAAGGGAGCATCCTATCACTGTAAACACTCTTGCTGTTTTTGTAAAAACTCTAGTTGATCGCACTGAAACCCAACTCTGCTTGTACACAACCCAGAATAGCGGAACAATGAAAAGCACATGGTGTTCTCATTGGCAGGAATGAAATATTAAAGAACAGTGTTGTTTTAATGACTTTAATGAGTTTTACAGATCCTGATAATGTTTCTCTGGACAGAGCACAATAACAAAAAGGGCTGCTGTGAGATCTGAATCTCTGAGAATCTGTGGGCTGAAACTCTACCTGGAAGGTGCCCTGCATGTCTGTGGAGGACAGCTAAATCTATTTCCAATTCCAGCAGCTTTATCTCCCCATATGAACAGCCTCCTCATATTCATTTCAGGCCTGTAAATGAAACCCAATTTGGTTCTATTCATATTAATGTTGTCTGATAGTTCTGATGACGTTTAATAAATACCTTGGCAGAACAGACGCTATGTGTTAGGAATCCGGACTCCTATTCTATGTTGGGAGTCCAGACTCTTATTTTGAAGTGTTTTGTCTGTTCCTGGTTTTTACTGTCTTCACTTCCTGTTTTTGTAATCGTCATCACCTTGTTCACTGTGATTAGTCTGTCTATCCTGTTTCCTGTTTGTCTGTAGAGTTTGTCGGTGATTGTTGGTGGTTAATGTTGAATATTGCTTTTTGTATGTTTCTGGATTTGGATTTTGGACTTTGGCTTTTGGACTTTGGATTTGGACTAACCTGGCTTTTCGTGTTTTTTGTTCTGGATTGTTTTTGTTTCACACTGCTGTTTGCACTGCTTTCGTCACCCCTTTATTTTATACGGTTAGTGTTTGTGTTATTGTATGTTCTTCACTTATTAAATACTCTTGTCTATTTAGTTACTGTGTCATGTTCCTCATTTTTATCACAAACACTACCGCTCACCGTAACAGAATCACCGCCTGAATTAACGACAGCACAGCAGCAGTTCAGTTTTTTCCCTGAGTTTTTGTTTTTTGTTTTGTTCTAGTTTTGTCATCATGTCCCCGTGGCTGAGCCAGAATGGGAGATCAATGGACAGTTACGGTTAGGATTTTTTGGACAAGGTCTATGATTTACCCATTGAGGACCACGCCATAATGACCATTTTTAGGTTTGGACTGGATCCGGTTTTCAAGAATGTTGTTCCTCAGCCTGGCTACACTTGGACTATTGGGGAGTATGTAACATTTGCGTTGAGGATGGCCGGTTCAGACCTCCGATTGGGGGAGGCAGAGGTCGATCCCAGGGCCCCAGTGATGGAGATTACTGACTCAGAGCTTAGCCAGTCATCACCCCATGAGACACAGCAGCAGCCTGGGCCTACCGCAGACTCACAACCAGAGCCTGATGCGACCGAAGGATAGATCGCCCCGGAGCCAGAGCTGGAGAAGCCCGACCAGGTGTACGATCCGGCTGCAGCTGAAGAGACAGTGGACTTGCCGTTGGAGCACAAGGGTAACCAGGAGGACCCTGCCCACGACACCACCGCTGAGGGTGAGTATGAACTGGCTTCAGGAATAGTGCCTGTCATACCGATAAGTTCAAAAGATACAGTAATTCCACTCAACCTCTCTCTCACACCTCCTCTTATGTCTTTCCCAGTCTCTTCAATCATGTCGCTGGAGTCTGTCAGTCCCTCGTCTCACCCTCAGCTCACCAGCAGTGTCGTGGGCTCGCCACCGGACTGTCAACTACCAGCTATTTCCTCACTGAGGACAGAGGATTCGGTGGTTACACTCTCGGTCTCCAGTGCCCGAACTCCTATTCTATGTTGGGAGTCCGGACTCTTATTTTGAAGTGTTTTGTCTGTTCCTGGTTTTCACTGTCTTCACTTCCTGTTTTTGTAATCATCATCACCTGGTTCACTGTGATTAGTCTGTCTTTTAAAGTTCCCTGTTTGTATGTAGAGTTTGTCGGTGGTTAATGTTGAATATTGCTCTTTGTATGTTTCTGGATTTGCCTTTTGGACTTTGGATTTTGGACTTTGGACTAACTTGTGTTTCTTGTTCTGGATTGTTTTTGTTTCACGCTGCTGTTTGCACTTGTCGTCACCCCTTTATTTTATACGGTTATTGTTTGTGTTATTTTATGTTCTTCACTTATTAAATACTCTTGTCTATTTAGTTACCGTGTCGTGTTCCTCATTTTTATCACAAACACTACTGCTCAACATAACACTACGTCAGATCTTTGTTTTTATTTTTTCTTCTCACTCACTCTCAGAGAGGATAAACAAGTAAATAAGTAAAGGCTCTAAACATTTTTGCTAAAGAGGCATTACAGCAAACAGAACAGTAGGCTTATTGTTAGCATGCCAACTGCTTAACACAATCAATGGATCTAGCTATAGCTCATGATTCCTTGTTCATATATTACATTATATTTCTCTCTTACACTTTTCTCCTTCGTACTTCCACCAGGCTTCATGATTAACTGCTTACCAGGACTTTTCATAGTGCTGTTGGCTTGTAAAGCAAAGTGATTGTAATAGTGTCTGCAGTGGAGTACAGCTGCATTCTTTCTGGTAAAGAGCACGTGCGTCACATCCTGACTTTGAATTGCTGGGGTATCTTATTAAAAGAGGTTAATAGTCCACTGGGTTCTATGGGCAGTTGTGTTTTTAACACCCACCAAAAAACTTGAATCTCTTAAATAAAATTTGTCTCCTGGAGTTCTATGTCAAAGCGTGGGGCTGGATTCCGACTCATCCTGTCTGTTCTTGGTTTCCGTTAGACTTCGTAGTCGGAGTCTAGACCCGCGCTCTGGGTGTCCGTTCTATGTGTAGGCACATGGTTTCGGTTTTGTTTACATCTGACACGTGTTCTCCGGTCTCGCTTAATTACCCCGCCACCTTCCTCGTTCAGTCTGATTTTGCCCACCTGTTTGTCATTGTTCGTTGTTCTGTTTAATGACCTCGCGTCTGCTGTCCTGTGCTGGTTTGTCTTGTCGTGGTACTGGTCTCGTTGGTGCCGTTTATGCTCGTGAATTGTTCTATCGGAATCGTTTATGCGTCTCGTAGTTCCTGTTCTTCGTATGTTCAAAGTTAAGGTCCGCCCTTGTGTGTTTGATGTTTAGGTCCGCTTAGTTCTTGCGTTAGTAATATTTAATTTCGTCTTTGATTTTCCATGTGTTTACTGTGTTTAAATTCATTATCGTTTATTTATATTTCGTATTGATTCTCTGTTTACCTTTCCTAGTTCGCCCCTTGTGGAGTTTCTGTCTTATTTAAAATAAAAGCTTTTTGTGTTAAATTAAGTAAATTGACCAATCAGTGTAATTATTTAATTGGCTCTGTCCTCTGTTTGATTTGGAATTGGAAATGCTGGGGGGCAGCAAATTGCACAATTAAAAATAAGTAACAAATAATTAATTTACATTCAATATAACACACCTCATACCAAGATAAATAGTGCATTACACAAAACCAGGAAACATCAGAACATCAAAGAGACTAAAACTGGTCTCAAATGGACTTGAAACAGAGACTGATGCCACAACACATCCTACTGAAGCTTCTCTCTCTCTTTTCCTCTCAATAATAGAATATCCATCAGAGATGACTGAATCAATAATTGTTTTGGCCTCAGTCCCCTATGAGATGGCATGTCATCGGTAACAGACAAATATCATAATAGGCAAACTGAACAGTCACAATTGTATTGATCTTCTCTGAGCTACATGAGAGTTAAGAGCCTGAGGTAAGAGCCTCCTTTTTGTTCATTGTTTTAAATATATTGGGAAAAGGAGAAATGCTCCATTACAAAGTTTTCATGATGGAAGACATGAGCATTTTTGGAAAACAAGTCAAGTCAAAATCTTACACAGATGGGTTCATCTCCTGCATTAGCTGCATGCAGACCATAAACACAAAGCCTGTGTGGGAAGGTTCTGTTTTTCTGCTTAAAAGAGCTTAATCTTTTATGGCACGATGAAAACACAAATGTGCTGTATGATATTTTAAACACTGACATTGCACTGATTGATTGTGTATATGTACAAGTAGTCTGGGGCTATTTGATTACAGATAATTGCCTTTTAAATGTAAATGATAATGCCAATATGTTTAGAGTAAGTAGAAAGGATGAAGCTGACTGAAATCATTATCCCCAGGTGTGTTATTAGTGGAAGGTTAATGTCTTGTGGTCCTTGCACAAAACAATTTGTCACCATTTTGTCCTACATAACTAACATTTTGCACAATGCCACAGTTCTATATGTAGTGAATGCATTAACCCTGGAAAATTTGTGTTAGCGATCATTTTAATCTGATTTGTATGTTTTGTATGTATTTCAAAGACACAAAAAAACCTTGAGGATGTTTTCAGCAATCTTTTACTTCAAAGATTTAAACGCGGTCCGAACTGGATCGACAGCCGACAAAAGTAAAATAGTATTGCCGGGTTCTGTGACGGCTGATAAAGAACAGGCCTCTGGGTTGCATAAGAGGATTGTTGACGAGCAATCCAGGGGCATTCTCCAAACAAGACTGCCAGCTGGGCAGCATTTTTTTACCACTCATCTGTGATGCTGGCACTAGGCCGCCTCTAAATAGGCGGCACGGCTCGCAGGCCTGCTTTCAGAGGTAGCCAATGTTACATTACTGCACTGTCCAGCCACACTCAAGATTCTTTTACCAAAATCCCGAAGCTGGCATATTTGGGATGTTTGTACCCTTTAATTTGTAAAATTCAAAAGATTGTTAAAAAAACTGTTAAGTACAAAATATAAAATAAGATAAACAGTAATTTGATGTAGCACTCTTAACAGGACAAAACTGTAACGGTACAGATCACGGAACTAAAGTGAATGGTATTTAATAAAAAAAAATAAAAACAGGAATCTACACAAACAACCGTACAACAAAAAGGGCGATAACATGTGCACCAGCAGTAAAAATGTAAAAGACAAACCACGGTGAATAAACATACAATTCAATAATCCAGGGCAACGGTATCCAAAGGGCAATCCAAAAACAAAATGTAAATCCAAAGACCAGGCGATACACGATAGAATATAAACAGTGGAAACCTCAAACAAACAACTAGAAACTCGTAACAATAACCCACGACCACACTAACAAAACCAGGAACTTAAATACACATAATAATCAAATAGACACAGGTGCAGATGATTAAACTAAAAACAGGAAGTGACATAAAACACAAGGGACATAAACCAAAGTCATAATAAAAGTCCACGCTCCCCGCTAGTTGTGGGAGCCTGGCTTCGTAACAAAAACAGGGTATAAAAGTAGCAAATAATTATATTGGATTAGACATGAGGTATATGTGTGCTCTTTTTTTTTGTTGCTTTAGTTTTCTCACAAAATGTATGTTTGGTATTATAAAAACTGGCAAATCTAGCATTCATGTGATTGATTAAATGCAGGAGTGCTCCTGCAGAGTTTAGCTCCTACCCTAATCAACACCTGAACCCGCTAATCATGGTCTTGCTAAGCAAATTAGAAACATCCAAGCAGATGTGTTGAGCTAAGTTGGAGCTAAACTCTGCAGTGAACTAGCCCTCCAGGCACAGCATTGGGCACCTTTGATTAAATGAATTGAGACTACAGGATTGTTTTAAACGAACCCCTAGCTTCATCTACTGAGGCCCCATTTACACGAAGGGAAGACGCAGATATTTCCCTTGCGGTTTGGCCTCTCATTTACACGAAAACCCTGTTTTTATGACAGAAAACGATAAGTGGAGATTTCTGATAACGCCGGTTATGTGTTGCCGTGTCAACTGGGAGAAACGGGGTTTTAGGTTCTCAAACGTCACATTATGCGCCAGAAAATGCTTAACGTCATGTGAGCGCCCTATTTACAGCTGTTTTGAAAGGAACAGGAAATCGCTTGTGTTATTCGTTGGTGTCGATTCTGAGGATTTTGATTGGCTTGCATGGCTTTTTTCTTTTCCCTATACTGTCGCCCATAGGTTTGGCATAGTTATTATGGCGCTGGACGGCGTTTTATGCGGGTTAATATAAATGACAAGTTTTTTGAAAACGATGTTGTGTGCACAATGTTATTATTGAAAACGGAGGGGAGGAAATATTCGTTTCTCTAAATACCCGGCTATGTGTAAATGTGGTCTGAATTGTTACCAGAGAGCAAATTTTATGATAATGACAGGTTACAATGTTGACTAAATAAATGTATTTTGTGTCTTACATGTGTAAATGCCATTATGATTCTCTTACCTAAAAATGTTACAAATTTAGCAGAGCTTGTGTGACCTTATGGGTCAATTGCAGTTTAAATGTGAAAACAGAACCTTCAGAATGAGGGCTGACTTTAATATAATGCATTTTTAATAAAATATTATTTTACAATTAAATGGACAAGAAACTCAGATAAAATAGTTCATTTGTGTAAATGGTCCATTAACGTACAAATTCTAGTGATCTTTAATTACACCTCTGATAATACAGTAAAGATGTATTTTTAACAATCCCAGGTGAAGTTGTGAGTCTTTTGAAGAATCAGTGGTACCACAAAGAACATTGAGTAAAACGAAGTATGACACATCAGAAAGAGGGAATGTTCTGGCAGGATGGTTTTTTTATCATCAGTTGATCATCTGATCCATCTAAAAGGTTAAAATGTGCTGCCATGGCAACAGAAAGGGTCAGCTGATAAAACGATCAGCCACTCCTGATCCTCATTTTCTTTCCACCTGAGCTCAGTCTACATTTATCTGGACCACCCAATCACAGCCACTCAGATAACACCTCAAAACTCAATCCACCTACGGCCATGTGGGCTGCTGCTATTGCTTACCACAAGGGTGTTACAGTTGAAGACAAAAACCTTTAACATGCACACACGCATAGACTGCATAGTCTGTATGTCATGCCTTTTGTCTGTGCCTCAAATCCATGTCTATGAACAAAAAGATTCTCATAATTTTCTTTGTAAAACGTAAATCATCTATTGACACACTCAATGCTTCACAATGTCATAGAATAAATTTTTTTGGCTGTATGGTTCCATGAAAAACCTTTAAGCTCTTTTAGAACCTTTCTGTTTCACAAAAGATTCTTTATAGTGAACAAAGGTTTTTAAGACTATAAAAAGGTAAGAAAAATTGGCTCTTATTTGACTGAATGGTTTAACTGAATGGGAAAAATGTTTTTTCTATGTCATCGCTGTAAAAAAACTTTTAAGAACCTTTAATTTTAAAAGTGTAGCACAAAAACTATGATGGCACTATGTTGAATTGATTTTAAGGTGATGCATGTAACTCTTTGAGTGTTGAAAGACTTCTACGGCAGCTCAACCATAAGTGTGAGATTACAGCACTATTGGTGAAAAAAAGACACACTTTAGCTTTTAATATTTTCAAAAAGAATGATTTAGAAGGCCCTGGCTGTTATATAACTTCATAGCAGCCAATATTCTTTATACATTATGCAGGTTTGCTTATTGATATCTACCAATTTCAAAATTGGCATTGGTCCCTTGTGCATGCTGCATCTTGAAATGCGTTGTTCACTTACATCTGCGGCCTGCACAAGCGAGCATGACATGTGTTGTTGTCAGTGCTTGTGGACAGCAGCCAAACATCCAATCATCAGCTTTCACCTCAACTCTTAATAATGATCCCTGCAGATAAAACTGCTGACCATTAAATTATTCATGGCCACGTTATGAATAAATAAACTGACAGCTCTTCTCACAACAAATCTGGGAAGTATTTGCTCATTTAATTATCAAATTCAAACAGAAGCTGCAACACATTCTATGAGCGAACCCTTCCCATTAGACTGTTCACACTTGACCACCAGCCAATCTGGCGACGGAGCTCCTTTTCAGACCCTTTTCTTTTTATCTGATTTTCTTAGGCTTGTGTTGAGTGGTTGGACCATTAAACCTTTATTTCTCCCCTGATAGTTTGATAGGATTAATTGTATGCAACACACACGCGCGTTCATTTTTAATTAGCTTAGGCCTTTAGACTACATCTCGACTAGTCAATACCTTGGCGTGTCGATGAGCCAATGCAATGCTGTAAACCTCCTCTAAGCAGAATTTATTTTGACAGACCCTGGATGTCCAAATAGACCATCTCAGGTCTTTGGCAGGTAATGAGTGGCCTGTGGCATAAGCCAGTTCGAGACCCACCTCGGACTACCCTAGTACAGGTTGTCCCAGGTCCTCATAGACCAGGGAAAGACCATGTGTTTGTGGGTGACAGTTGTGGTCTGCTGGTTTGTGAGTTGGGCTTGTAATCAGACGGTTGCTGGTTCGAATCCAGTGCTGGCAGATAACAAATAAAGTGCCCTTGAGCAAGGCACCAAACCCCTGTATGCTCGCATAGTGTGCTGCCCACTGCTCTGGGTGTGTGTGTTCACTCCTCACCAGTGACGGGTTAAATGCAAAGGTCATTTTCGGGTATCGGGTTACCATACCTGACAAATAAGTCACTTTCACTTAAAATAGACTTTATAGAATTTTATAGTTATTGATCTCCAAATTCTCTGTAGATTAATAAACATTTGCTCTGTACATTTAGCATAGTCACAATGCTAGACGACAAAAGCAAGACGCAAAACAAACAGATTAATATTAAGCTGTTTCACTATTGCAGGAAAATACATTTACTTTTTGAAAACTCTGAATTACAATGTATAATAAAATGGAATGAGGAACATATTGTATATGTTGTATTGTATTGTACTGGATATCTGGAAGAAAATAAACTTACTAAGAGAAACAACTAAAATAATTTCATAGTATTTCACTATTTCATATTTCATAGTATACTGTTGTATGTATACTTACATTTATTTTAATACTATTTATTATGCCCATTAAGAGTATAGCAATCTTGCCTTGGGCAATAGGAGAGAAAATATGAATCATAACAAATTATACTCAAGAACTGCAAAAATTCTCCCTGGACAAATTTTAGTTAGATAGGCACTCAAGCTATTTGTAGCAAAGAATAGGATCATCAACATGACATAGAGTTGAATCTGACACTGGTCTGTCTTTCAGCTGTCCTTGGGGGAGGTTATTCCATTCTCTGAAGAAAAGTCCGTTTCATTCACATCCTGTCTTGTGGATATTAAGGATGTTCTGGTTTGATCCTGGCAGCCTCTCTTTTTATAGGATGTCTCTCACCTTTTCTTGAAAAAAGTAATATGTCTATCATTTACATTTATCAATAACAATATTATTTTCATGGCAGCACTAACCAAAACTAAAGGGGTGAATCTTTGTAAAAAAAAAAAACAGTGATCTTCCTGCTATATTAGATGCCTTTTCATAAGTTGTTGTGGAAAAACTTATCTGTTCTGTTCTTGAAGAGATTGCAATATTGTATTTCATTCCGATAAGCTTTGCAAAATCAACGCTTTGATTGGTCCCATTTTCCTCCAGCTCTGCATTGTTTGAAGGTGTCTATGTTTACATGGCATTCTCCACTTCAAAGTTTGGTCTTTCCAACACCACGCAACACGTGCCAATGCTTCTTTCTCTGTTGTGGCATTTTGTATGGCGTTTGCGTCTGCCACCTAACATTTAATCGCGATAGTATTTCTTTTAAGTCATCGAAACACTCACACTCTCCAGCTGACCTTTTGAACCTACCGCTCTGAACGTGCCATTCCACTTTAAATGTCACCTTACTTGTGCTCAAACATTGTTTATTTGCAGTCCCAGACATGCAACCTGATAACACCACAAAAGAGTTGGTGCAAGACCTGCATGGATGGTTATATGTCAGTATCCTCATATACCTTTTCAGACACCCAAACTGTACAAAAGTGTCCTTATTCAAAAACCGAAGCAAGGTCAGCGTGGATTAGCTATAAGTAACCCTATCGGACCCCGCACAATGTTTACAAAGACCACTGACACTAGCTGTCAACAGACTCTTTCTAGGGAACTCTATCTGGTCGGCTCCTGGTTATTGGACTACCTGGAGGGGGTGGTGGGACCTCTTTGTGACTTTTTTTATTTTGCTTTGATTTTAAGTGATTCATCGTGCTTATCAATTACACTGTCTGGTGGGTTGTGTGCAGGAGTCCAGTGCATAATTTCTATAATTTGTTCTTACCTCTATTTGTGCTTAAACATATGACAGGACGATCATTAAAAAAGAGGCTTAATTCTACATGACATGGATTAGGTGTGTTCCCACTGGATCAGGTGCTAAATAAAACAAATAAAAAAGGTAAAAAACCCAGCAAATAAAAGCCAGTCTCGTTCCACACGCTCCTAACACTATGTGTTAGGAGTGTTTTGCTTTTGTTTTAAGTGTTGATTTTTGGGCTTGGCCTTAATGGAATGTGAGAGAATCTGCCAGTGGTTTGACGATTCATATGCGCTGCTCATAAAGACCAGAACATCTAATGAAAATGATCGATAGTGTTAAACTGAGGTCAAACTTACAGACAAAATCTTAAATGACTTCATACAGCTCTCACAGCCAGGTAATAAATAGACAGTTCTTACAGAATGCATGACAAATCTGCATTAGTTCATGTAAAGATTTCTGCAGCTGGACAGCACCTGGTTCAGTCAATCAAAGAAACGGTCAGCTAATTGAATTAGGTGTGCATGAGGGTAGGGCAATAATGTAGTCTGCCTTTATTTAATTATTTGTGTCATGATTTGCTCAGTGATCTCACACCCTGGCAGCCTTTTCCTATGCAAAATTTCTATTCAAAAGCAGGAGCTCTTGAAATGCATTGTAGCATGTGTACATAATATTTATCATACTTTCAGAACATGTGTCTTTAGGCTGGTTTTGCAGCTCATGAAGCCCTATTGACAAATTCTCATTTTAATTGAATTAACTCTGCAATGGAAGTGTGTAATTTCAATTATTAAACCACAGTATATCAACTTATTAATGTCACTCAATTCAGAGGCACAGTTCACCCAAGCTATTGCTTTTAGAACCTGCTATTATCTTCAGCAACTTTTAAGCAGCTGGTGCTGGGGTAATTTTAGCAGACATATAAAGTGTCCTAACAGATTAACACACGTGTATGTATTTCATAGATGTATATACAAAGCCCTATACTACTAATACTCATTCTTTATTATTTTTTTCATATTTTAGAATAATAGTAAACTCATCAAAACTATGAAATAACATGTAACTTTGGAAATTATGTTGTGACTAAAGAAAATTTAAAATAAATTAAACAAGATGTATTCTAGCATATCCAAGGTAATTTTTCATATCCAGGATGTATTCTAGCATATCCAACCCTTTGCCTGGAGTTTACAAAAATGTTTTCTTGACATTTTGTCACCCAGTTTCATGAGGAGAAGCTTTTCAAAGAGTTCTGAAGGAGTTTCTCTTATTCTCTCAAATTTGATATGTTTATCCAGATACATACCCTTGCATACAAATACATACATGCATACTGTTTGTTTTTAAAGAATCACAGAACCGGGCAATGTCAGAGTCTTAGCTGATTGATTTAACTTCCATATCCTGCAGATTTGTTCCTCCTGCATTTAAAAAGTGAGGAACAGAGAAAGTGACAGTGGAAGTTAAAATGTCTCTTTTTCTGTGCATTTCCTACGCTCAGAAACTGTTCCTGAAACAGCCATAGCTTTCTGCAGCATGTTAAACAAATTGAGGCTGTGTGTGGGGCTTCACGACTCTATTTAACTCCGTGATGCATAGCAGTCGAGGAAGCGCCTGTCTGTGTTCCTCCATACACATCATAGGCACAAACACTGCTTGCCCAGAGGAACATGCTTACAAAGTGATGGGGCTCAGAGTTGTTTTACTTGGGGCAAGGTACTGATTCGAAACCCCCTCCACTGCCAAGCACATGGATAGCTACTGATTAGAGGTCTGGCAAGCTCACCGGTGCCAGTTGAGTAAGATGATGGCTGTTGCCACCCTACCTCACCCCCGTAGGGCCCACTGGAGAAGACCAAAGACATTTTCCCC
Source organism: Botia almorhae (assembly GCA_036877575.1). Classification (NCBI taxonomy): domain Eukaryota; kingdom Metazoa; phylum Chordata; class Actinopteri; order Cypriniformes; family Botiidae; genus Botia; species Botia almorhae. The sequence continues at coordinate 13,915 of JAZGTJ010002672.1, forward strand.
TAACAGAATGGCACATAGCCCCAAGCAACGAGGGTCAAAGCATTGAGAAAGCAGTATCTTCACACAACACCAGCCTCTTAAAAAATATGTGAATTATCACAGGGACAAATTGCTTTTTTGTTATGTTTATTTATTCTCTTGTTTGCTCTGGCTCAACTAACATTTGTTTACACTAACAAAAAAATAAAGTTTTTGTTATATTCTGTACCTGTCTGTATTCTGTATAAGATCTCTCTTGTCAAGTGTGGAAACACGAAAAAAGCCAATCTAGCTTTTGTTAAGGTGCCTATGGACACACAAACACGTACACACACAAGCCCTTGTATTCTCGCTGGTCTTTTACCTATGTTTTGGGATTTACAGGCATCCAGAGAAAGTTTAGAGCCAATGTTTGTCGTGTTCAAAGAAAATGTTAATATAAGGTGTTTCATCCACCTTACATATTATTTCCAAAGAGCACAGCATATCACTACTGTATCATGAAATCATAAAGAATATATCCATGTTTCTTTTACACAGCATTGACTGTAAAATATCTGTGTGCTTTTTCTTTATCCATGATATCTAGTCTCATAACCTAATATTTAGGTATTGTCCCTTGTATGTTCCTTATACACCTTCCTTCCTTATAATCAAGATAATTATTTTGTAACAATAGCAATTATGCAATTCAGCCTTTTTGCAGTACCAACAGATACAGGAACATAAACACACACACTTTCTAAGATTTTTGCACACACAAGTACATGGATACGTAGGGGCCAAAAATAACTGTACTTCACAGAAATAACACTTCAAACCCTGTCAGCCACCTGGGTTTCACATTTCAGAGTTAAGAATATAAAATTAATAATTATTTAGTTATATGGATAAATTAAGAAACCTAAGATCAAAGTATACCCTTTGGCCATTGAAGTTGCAGTAACTTATCTCACCAAAAGGCAGTACTACTAACCCTGTGCTACTCACTGGAGCTGCTATAGCCAAGCTGTATTATCCTTAAGTAAACAAGTTTGAAGAAAAATATAAAAAATAAATTATTTCTTTCTATCCAAATCGATGGCATGCATCATAAATCTGGCTCAGTTAGGAGCCTGATTGTATGTGTGTGTGTGTGGTTTTGCTCCCAGTGTAATCAGCTTTATTGAGCATAAGGACCCGTAAAATTACAGATTTTGTTGGTAAAACTTGATTAATGGTTTAAAAGGCCAGTGAGTGAATGTACAATTGGGAAATCCTGCTGATTGTATTTACTGTTCTTGACTGTAAAGCTCACTCACCACATGTTGTGCAATGTTGTGTGCAATTCTGCTCTTAAGAGATGTTAAGAGATTAATATGTTGGAAATAATAATATCATCTTAATATTATCTTAATATTTCTCTTATTGTTATGGAAAAGTACGTTTATTATACAATTCAGTTTATTTCTATTTTCTATTATACAATTCCATTTTGTAGAACACCATAATAGCGGAAATTAAGCAACTATTTATCATTAAAAATAACCTGCAGTAACATACTACATTCTTATACATTTCTAAATAATTATGCTACATACACTCTGCATTTTCCCTCTGCTGTACACAACCCCTGCTATGTATGACAAAGACAATATCTAATTTAAAACACGTTTATATAGTTTTTTTGCTTTTAGACAGTGAGGCAGCAATATTATGCATGCCTTTTGTTAGTTAATTTAATTTTTAAAGGCGTCTGCTGGTTTAAATCGCTATGAATTGGATAAGGGCTTTCCACTGATACTTAGCTGCAGTCCTGGTCTGAACCTCCTATAATTCCATCATGTTTACTGGGACAAAAATATCACAAGGGTTTTTAAAGTTAATCTAGTTAACCTACTGCCCCCTGCTGTGCGGGGCGCGCTTGACAGCGTCACCAGCGCACCTCGCGCTCGCACTCTTAGCCCCTAATGTGTTTTTATTTTGTCTCTGAGCCATCATCGTCAAATTAATCTGTTGCGAGTCTTCACCAAATACTTTATCATAGATAAGGAAATGCATATAAGAAGGTAGAATCCGGGATATAAATAGGACCAACTCGTTATGTGCATTTGTTATCTAAGTATCAGTATCATTGATTGAATTACCTAATTGTTGATGGGAATGAAGGGACATTCGCTATAAAATATTTGTATAAAATAACGAAAACAATTATTTGTTTTCCGATGTTTGTGCTACCACATTCTACAATTTATTTCAACTTCCCATTATTTCATTTAGATTTCCATTAACATAAAAATAAATATCAAACGTAATATCATAGTTGTTAATGTTTACTACAAAATGTTTTTCGCAAAAAAAGTTGTTTTTGATTTTGTGCCAATATAGTTAATTCAGTACATTATGAGTTATAAAGCATGTTTCATTTACAGTTAACTGACTGTAAATCCTTAGACATTTGAATAACGTATAACAGACTGTCAGTTTACTCTTGATAACATGAAAAGGTATATAAGGAATGCATTTCATTTCCGGTTTTGTAATGGCTTGGTAAAATATGAATAATAATAAAGGTCAGGCAAATTAACATGAGTAAAACTCGTTAGTTGCATAATTTAAACATTCCTTTATTTCTCAGTTGTTGTCACACATTGATTTAGTTATTTTTTCCATTGTATTCCTGTGTCGTAGTTAAACAACGAAAAAAATAATAATTCATGCTAAATTAGTTTTAAATAAATGTTACAAGTATGCTGTAGCATTTGTAGACCAACTCCTGCTGTCAGGACGAAAACCCTCCTGCAATTAGAGACAAAAAATAATAGTGGCTTCATGGAAGAAAACTTACACCTCCCACCGGCCTGTGCGTGCACTGCTTCTCTCACAAAGTATAACGCTTTGAACAATTAATAGAGAAAAACCTAACAGCATGAGAAAAGGTAACAGCATGTCATATTGAGTATAACGTGTAACCAATTGTATTTTTATTTTAATTAAAAAGTGTAACAAGTTACATTTCAGTGCCAATGTTAAACATAATAAATGTTTGTATAGGGTTTAACTGTAATAGAGCAATATAATTGTGTGATTACAAGTACCACCACGAAATAATAAGCATATATAGTTTTTAAGTAAAATAATGCAAATACACAGTTATATGAACACTGTAATACTGCATAGCTACAGTGTGAATTAAAAACTCAGTGAAAACTTTAAAAGAGTGATATATTTTACAACTGACAAATGACATCATGTCATCCGTCAACTATTGCACAAACGCGCAATAAAATATATAGAAGAAAGGAAAATGCAATTGATAAACGATGATAAAGGGACAGCGAGAACGCACAGACTGCTTTCTGTGTGGGTTTTGTTCCGGAATTGCATTTCACAGAGCGAGAGAAGGGGCGGGAATGGAATATTTAGATGAGCTCAGATTGACAGCTCCTGTTTCTCCTATGCTCTCAGAAACTCGTTTGCTCCTTCCAGCAACTCTTCACTCTACACTCCCAAGCACTAAAAACAAACGGACGCTAGGGGATCTCTATGACGGCACACTGCTGATCTGTTCTCTTTTGCGCTTTTATTTCTTTTCTTTTATTAGTTTGTCCTTCGACTCGATTGTTAGATGCGCTGATTCTATCGATCAATTCGTTTTATGACCCCCTGCTTTCCTCATCCGGAGAGAACAGTCGCGTCTTTATATAATCATGTCCTATCCTCAGGGTTACCTCTACCAGCCCCCGGGTTCTCTGGCGCTCTACTCCTGTCCGCTGACCGCCCCGAGAAGTGAGGAGCTAGCCCGGTCCTCCTCCGGTTCAGCGTTTAGCCCGTACCCCGGATCAGCTGCATTCACAGCCTCCGCCAATGGATTCTCCAGCCCTCTGTCCTATTCAACAGATCCAGCCTCTGGATTCCCGTCCTACATGGTAAACAGCCCTGTTATGGATTTAGAGCCATCGCTATTCAGAAGTCATTATTCTCGATCTGAATGTATGAATATTGCATGATATGATGGTTTTGCTGAATGGTTATAGTTATAGTTGTGAGAGAGTTGCCATGAGAGTCTGTGCGTTTCAAAGGGGAAGCTTATGCGGGTCATGAATAAAAATGGCATGCATTTGGGTTTAGTGTTACTCTGGTGGAAACTACAATGCATTGGTTACTGTTTAGGAGTTAAAAATAAATAAATAATAAAAATAAACATATAGAAAATAACTTATTTGGCGATCTGAAATAATTGTATTTGGTATGTTTACAACCGTAAATGTGCACTTATTTATACAAAAAAATAATAATTATACTAATATAAATAATAATGATCTGAATATTTTATGAATGTTATGCCCACTTTAACATTATATGCCTGCCCAGTATTATTTTTAGACCAAATGAAAATTATTGTTTGTGATTTTTTACATTTATTAGCGATAATGCGCTTACAGTCCTGGAGTTACAGCGCAAATATTTTGTAATTGTCATTTAGTTAAAATTTAAAATTGACGTGCGTTATTTAGTCGTGAATAGATGAATTGCAATGTTAATGGCATGGCACATGAAAGCGCCTAAAATGGTCCATACCAGTGATTTTCTAATAGGATTTGTAATGCTGCGGTTCACTGATATGCTTCTGACAAAACACACTTGCACTGAAAAAAGCACTGGGGAAGTAAGGCTGGTGATTATGCAAAATGGCTGCAATTACCCATTATCTGTTATCTACCCAGTCTCATGTAATTGTGCATTCTGATAATTGCAAAAAGGATTAATCATTGTTTATTGGCTTATTTATCATTAGCATTATATTTAAGTTATACTTATAATAACTTTTATTAATTACATTAGCGTTGCATAATGCTAAACAGATAATGTGTTAATTAGCATTAGAATAGTTATAAATGCTATTAAGATGCATATGTTTTCATACAGGCTGAAATTATAGTTAAGTAGCGGTCCAGCGGTCCATGACTTACGGATAAAAGTTATTATGAAGTTTAACCAAAACGTATATATGATGGTGCGTGACACTGTATAAAAATGTTTTTTTAAGGGTTCTCCGTATGACGCGCACACTACAGGAATGGCAGGAGCGTTAAGTTATCACCCGTACGGCAGTCCCGGTTACCCGTACCAACTCAATGATCCAGCTTACCGAAAAAACGCCACGCGTGATGCGACAGCAACCTTAAAAGCGTGGCTGCAGGAACACAGAAAAAACCCTTATCCTACAAAAGGAGAAAAAATTATGTTGGCCATTATTACCAAAATGACCCTCACACAAGTGTCAACATGGTTCGCTAATGCCCGGCGGAGACTCAAGAAAGAGAACAAAATGACATGGGCACCTAGGAATAAAAGTGAAGATGAAGATGAGGATGACGGGGATGGAGAAAGAAAAGATGAGCACACGTATAAAAACACGGACAACAGCGAAGCGTCTGCTGAGGATGAAGGTACATTTTAATTCATAGCCTATTGTAAATGTGTTAATCTGTGCACGGTGCATTTAGGGTTTTGTCTTTGCTACGATGGCTATTATAATATATCAATAATTTTTGTATAGTTTTATTTTTGTTACGGTACATTGACATTATTTTATTACGAATCTATAAAAACGATTTACAGTTGTTGTAGTGTTACATTATAGAATCAGCCATTTTCAACCAGAAATTCGTATCATAATTGAATTACATATTAAGAGATAAAAAATGTTTTGTAAGTTTTCGCTTCAATCAGTCCGGTTTTGATAGCAAAATTTCACGACAGTTTTAATTTCTACAGGCATTAGTTTGCACGTCGATGCCCTGACAGATCACTCCTGCTCAGTGGAATCGGACGGAGAGAAGGTCACGTGTATGACCGGGGACCCGGTTTGTGATTCTAGACCCGATATCAAGGGCAAAAGCGACGTGAATGATCTAGACACGGGCCATGAGGAGAGGCAAAGGGGCCCGTCACCCAAGCCGGTGACATCCTCTCCTCTGACAGGGGTGGAGGCCCCTCTTTTGACCCATCATCACCGAGAGGACACACGAAACGGCACCAATAAAACATGCCCGGACAGTGAAAACCAAACCGCCAAACCTAAACTATGGTCATTAGCCGAGATCGCCACATCGGACCCAAAGCAGCAGCAGCAATGCCCCCCGGGCGTTGGCCTTTTGACCTCATCGGAACCCAGGGCAGCCCGTGCTAGCGCAGTGTACCCCACCACCTCTATTTTAGGAAGACCTCTATATTATACCTCTCCATTTTATAGTAATTACACAAACTATGGCAACTTTAGCCCACTACAGGGCCAAGGGATTCTGCGCTATAACTCAGCTGGTGAGGGACTTCTGCACAAACCGAGTGGCGACCCCCTACTAAAGAGTAATCCAAACCAGACTGAACAACATTTCAGGGCCTCCAATCCAGAATCCAAAAAAGGTGCGTAAGGGGTGTAATGCTGTTGATCTTAGCCGACTGAAACGCCCATTTAGTAGGCTTGCCATGCATAGTATTTAACGTAATAATCAAAAGCTAGATAATAAAATATAGTCATTTCTATACTATACATTTATTATTATAATATTTACTATACCATTTTACAAATTTATGGTTCAGATTTCTTTACAATCCTAAGTGTTTTGTTTTTAGTCAAAACGCTGACAATTTCAAGGTTACTGAAACTCCTCTACTTAGTATTTAAACATGACATTTTTTTCCACATAACCAAAGAGTTAAAAAAATTGTCAAATCGACGCAGTCTATTTCCCTTCTTTAAAAATCGTTTGTATTTCCTACAGACCACCCGGATGTCTTCACAGTAAGATCCCAGTCTTACCTCTCGAGTTAAAGACGAGGAATATTTAAAGTAAGTTGTTCATTTGAGCATTCAAAGGGTAGATTAAGAGCTTTTACGAAGCATTTTCATCATGACAACGGAGCATTTCTAAAACGCCACTTTCTAATTTTTTGTTGTTCTTGTAAAACCACTGTTAAGATCATAAATATGGGACCTTCTAATTAAATCGTTGCACATGGGTGAAAGTTGTTTTTACAAGTGTGCATTTCTAAATTTTATACAATTATTATTTGATTTGATTGATGTGGTTTTGTTTCCTTGGTTCGCAGGTAGGTGTCACAATTGCTTTGAACAAAGCGAACAAAGCCATCACCTCTTTCCCAAGCTGTTTTAATCTAATATTTCCTCTTACTCGGATCATTTTTGTGTGCCACAGTACACCCACGGATTAAAGAGCACCGGCATAGACATTATAACCCTTAAACGTCTGGAAACGAAAGAACAGGGAAGGGCAAAAATAAGGCTCAAAAGCCAATTTCATATGGATAAACTGTTTATGTATTAATGAAGTACTTTATTCCAACATATGTGACTTTTCTGTGAGGAAACGTATTTCTCAGGATCCTTATAGTATCTTAATTGTCACCAGTTGTATTCAAGCGTGGAAAATTATAGCCCTACTACAAGACTTTATCTGCTAGACGTGTGACGTGTAAACGAGAACTCGGGACTGGTAAACTTGACTAAGAGTGGAATACATTTGATATTTATTTTTGTAATAACGGCGACAGCCTATAATTTATGCAAGTTGTATTGCAATGGTAATTGAACATTGTTTTGTGAATAAATTATAATTGGTTTTTATTTTAAAAAAGCCGAAGTTAGACAATGTTGTTAACAAGGAGTCTTTTACTAATTTATATCTCTGATTGTAAATAAAACGCGCTAGTGTGCACTGGCACCATTTGAAGTGGCCTGTTTTTAAAAAAAAAAAATCCATGATATTGACATGTTCGTCTATCTATTACCTGTCTATGTTACTACCTGTCATACAGGTCATAAAATTCACAGGTAAATTCACAGATTCTGTTTAGTATTGTGCACACAATATTAAAAAAAATGTCAAATTAATCTTAATATGTTTTAAATTATACTATTTTCTCTTCTATTACTATTACTTTTTTGTAATCTAGTGTCTGTGAACATAAAGTCTGAATGTAGAATGTGGTTCTAATAGCAGTGAATAATAGAGGCTGCTTATAATCCAGATCTTCATCTATTTTTTAGCATGATGAATACATGGTTGGAAAGGAAGCGTTATGAGCTCCCGGCGGGGTTTTAGATGGTCAGTCGGGCTTCATTATAGACTGATATTGAACGATCCATAAAATCGTGTCTAAACATCTGCCACCTCCGATGGGGCCCTTGTGTGTGTGTGTGTGATGGGAATGACGTCTCTCTTACATTCGTTAAAATTTAAAGGCGTTAGTTAAACAGATTAGCCGATGTGTTAACCATAACAATTTAAAATTATCTAAAATATATTATCTATATAATTAACAATAACAGTAATAACAATATTAATATTTTATTGCACATTATTATTATTATTATTATAACTGTTGTAAATAGCCTTTATTTTGTAATTTTCATTATTTGTACTGTTTCGTGTTTTTACGAATTTCATTTCGTTCTATTTTATTAAACATCACAAACATCAGTGTTCGATTTAGGTAGATTAATTTTTATTTATTTAGGGTTTCAAGTTCGTTTAATGCATTGACAGACTTCGTATTATAGTCACATTCAGGTCAGTTTTGAGACGAATTTGGTTGCTTTTCGATCTGATTTTGTCCTTTAAAGTGTGTTGCGCCAGAGCAATAGAGTTCATTAGTAGAGTTAAATTATTGAAATCAAGGCTTTAATCTGGTGGAATCCGGTGGCTCGACCACTGCTGTCAAAATGGCACCACAGGCGGTTTCCATTCATACTCCCTTCAAATGTCAACATTTGTTCTCAACAAAGAGTTATTGTTTCTGTAAAATAGCCTTTGAAAACATTAAAGAAGTTGACTCACCTCTGTTTGATTGGGATCAGGTAAAGGTGAGAAAAGGAACGTATGACTGCTGGAAGTATTATTAGACAGTTGATTAAGGCTCATATTTTGCAGCAGAAAGGATAAAAGCATTTGTTTATTCATTTAGCATATACATTTGAAACAGTGTTTTAGTCGCCCCATACATTCTATAATGTAAATTTAGCGATTTGACAACGTCCGTACATCAGTACAGTTCTAAAAATGATAAAAGATCGATACTTGGGACTTAAACTTAATAAAACCATGATATTCGTAAAAAAACGATCAAAGGCTGTTTTATTTAAGAGTTGGTAAGGAAATTGACTGAACGTCTCTTTATCTCTCTCTTCCCATCTGTGTGCAAATGTGTCAGTGTCTGCATCACATATGCTGAACCCGCATAGTTCAGTGAATCCAACTGGAGAGGGCAAGCAAGCACGTTAAGACACTTTCTAATGGCCTCCCTCTATTCTGCACGGTTTATATTTACAACTTTAATCCACCATTAAAGTCAGGCGGTAAATAACGTCTCAGTTCAGTAAAGGAGAGAAAAATATTGATAAATCGAGTACGTGTGTTTAATAAGATACATCAAAGTGTCAGAGTCTCTAAAAGTGAGTTTTGGGTCAGTTCTTTAATAAAGATGTCATTGATTAGGGCAAGAAAGAGTTTGTTCACACCAGACTCTAAATAAAATCATTAGACCCCTAAGCTAAGCATAAAGACTCTGACTATATAGTCAGAAGGGAAGTCAAGTACAGAGGATTCCATCTAAAGTTATAACCTATTTGTTGTTGAGGAAGTTGTTTTAGTATCTGGCATTTTCCACTGAGCTCTGTTTATGAAATCTATGTTCAAGTTGTTTCCATTCTCCCTGAGGTAAGTCCCTGTTTGTCAGTTTTGGCAGGTTTGTCAAGCTTCTTAAAAAGTAAGAGAAAATGTTTAGAAAGGTTTTTTCTTCACTGGATATGTATTGAATGTGTTATTTTTTAGAATAAGCTTTCTCATGACTGGTCAAGGGGAATTGACTGGAACTAAACAGTGGCAAAATGACAAGAAAAGCAGAGGGAGAGGAAAAAATATTGATGTTCAATTAGGGTGTGGATGTAATGTAAAAAATCAGTAATGTAGGAGATGAGGGCAGGCAAGGGGAATGCTATTTTTTTAATATGTCACTCTTTGTACTAATAAGAGAGGTAACTGAATATCTGAAAATATTCTCTCTTGCTTGCGCTCTCATTTTTTAATTAAAAAACTATGTTTAAAAGGTTCAAATGAATATATAATTACAAGCACTTAGAGATAATGTGAATTGGTAAATAAAAGCAAAGCAAAAACAGAATCATTGCTCACAGAATGACAAACATTACTGTCACATTTTGATTCCAGAAAAACAAATGTGCTATTAAATGACCTTTTATAATACACAGATACAAATAAATAACATGTTTAAAATAAAGCATATTCTAATAAACATGATTGGTCTTTATTTCATGTAACGCAACTGTACCAAAGAAAATCTATAATATAAAGGCATTTATAATAATTGATAGATTTTTTTGTGTGTAACACTATCAATGTTTCTTTCTCACACACGTACCACATTTACTGCATTTAAGAATCACGTGTATGCGAGAGAAAGCAGCAGACAGCAGCCATTAGCCAAGTAGGAGCACTAAATGTAGCACCGCCAATATCAATGCTAATTAAAATTCTGTTTAGCAGGCACTGGCTGGAATGCTAATGGGCTAGCTGGCCTTAACTTCAAGTTCATCGGCTAAAGACTAAGACGAGGGCAGCCAGAGAGGTTTCAAGTTTTAGAGGGCCATGTTCGGTTGATAGCATCTGCTCTAGCCGAGCTCAGGGTCAGGCCAGAGCTTGCTGCTAAGTCATTAGCTCAAATTACTCTGCTAGTTTTTCTCAAGTTGTGCATGACTAAGGCACTAGATCTCACCCGGCTGCTGCCTGGCTGCTTGGAAGCCAATACTCTCATAGGGGATCAGGGTGGCATTAACCCTCTGTCCCCTCCCTCAGAGAGTTCACCAATGTCTATGCTTCCCCCAGAAAAATACAGCAGCCTTAAATGCATCTAGAAGACGAGGATCTATCAGGTAGCATCTTACAAGCCAAATCCCTGCGAGATTCCTGACCCTTTGAAGTTCTCAGTGAGTTTGCTTACAAAGAAGTTTACACAGTTAAGTCAGGTTTTGACAAGATTCAGGGAGGTGGAATTTTACAGTCTCCCATTCTTTGAAGGTGAAAACGACAATACCCCCTCTTACAGAATCCCCCTCAGATTCCCCAGAATTCCCCTCTTTGGGAAGGATTCACCACAGTAGAAAATTAGCTATTCCTTTTCTTATGATACTCTTTCATCTTTTATGACATTAACATCTAACTGGGTAGGCAGATTAATTGTTTCTAAGTTTATACATAATTTATATTTTTAATTGTGTTTATATTCACACCACAGAGTGGTTTCAAGTGCCTAAATACTTAAATATACATTCACACACACATACACATGTTGGCATATGTGGTTTATGAGGACTCTTCTTAGACTTAATGGTTTTTATACTGTACAAATGGTATATTGTATCCCCTTACCCTATCCCTAAACCTAATCCTCACAGAAAACGTTTGGCATTTTTTAATAAACAAAAATCATACCATTTAGTATGTTTCTTTAAGCGATTTGGTTTATGAGGACACAGGAAGTGTCTCATAAACCATGTTTACATTGTTATACATGTCATTATACACATTATACACATTTGTGTCCTCGTAAACCACATATTCAAACCCATGCACACACACACACACACACACACACACAGACACACACACACACACACACACACACACAGTAGTTCTGGGCCCCAGCTGTGGCTTCTGGACTTGAGAGAGAGGCAGAGAGAGATCAGCAGGTGGATGAGCAGAAATATAAAGCCACGCTTTCTCTTTCAATTCTTTTGTGCTGTATTTAAAATGAGCTTGACAGAGCTTCACACCTTTTCTGTGTCCTCCCCTGAGTTGCATTTGCCAGATTTCCACGTTAAATGCTATCTGTCAGTTTTATCTGCTAATTAGCAGTGGCTGCCTTTAAAGTGTTTTTTCGTCTTGGGAACACTGAGCCACAGAGAAAACTCTCTGAGCTCTTTTATGTGACACAGAATCAACATTACAGTTGTGCAGCAAGAATAGGCCCTTATACACCTGGAAAGGCCAACAGGTTATTGATTCATGTTTGTCAAATTAAAAAAAATGCTAGTAAGATTAATATGTAATGAGAAAATTGAGGATATTGTTTTCCCAGACTGCAAAAAAAAGGCTTTCTAGCATGCTGTGGGATGTAACAATCTCACCCAAACAGAACAGATGTTTTATAATTTACAATTACTCAGTGCAAGATTGATCAGAATTGTAAATAATTTGTTAAATCATCTCTGTTTCACATGTGACGAAACCCCGAAACATTGGTGGTTAGCCATTTAATGGAAGACTAAATGTTCGCAAACAGAAACAGTGGGCAGGCTTCCTGGCATTTTTGAAAATGAGGAAAAACACAACAGACATTGATCTTCTGTCCTTGTGATCCACCAATATTTTGGGTAAGTTCAGTTAAAAGACAAATGGTATGTGGTGAGCTGTCATAAAGATTGAGAAGTGGGGTTCCAACAACCGCAGCCAGCCTAGCCTCTGCTATGAAAATACGTGTAACTATTAGGTTTGAAATAGCGTACGGCCAAAATACTTCCTAAACAAGGTCTCAGACTATGTATTTTCTCTTATTATTTAGCATATTTTATCAGGGGAAATGTCAGGAGTTCAGCCTCAGCTCTTTTCCTCAGAAACCCTCTAAAGTCAATATAATTCAAAGCAAAAAACCTTAAAACAGCTGAAATGCATGAAAAGTAGTGCTTACTTTGGTCTGTTGCGCTTGGCAGTGCAGCCTGCTTAAACATGCTAAGTAAATCTGCACTCTCTTGATTCTTATTGTCTGAAAGTCCTCCCAACAATTATTCTCAATTATGTTGGATGTGTCTATGAAAAAAAGTATCAAGAGACTGTATTTAAGTATACTATTAACTTATCCAAAATGAAATGTGATTATAGAGTGCAACCAAAGTACAAGATATGAGGAGGCAAATGATTTTCTTGATAGGATTATAAAATGATGAACCACTTCAAAAGGTTAATCTGCATATCTCATTAAGGATACACTACTTTTAAGTCCACTAATAACAATAATGGTGCTGAAATAATGTGCAGATTAATTTTCTGTGAAGCGCTTCACATTTATACTGAAATCACTAGTTTTTAGCCAAAGGATCTTTTATACAGCTAAACAAATTACTTTTATCTTGAGTGTATTTAAAGGTCTTTTAAAAAAATAATTACCAAAGATTTAAGGACAAAAGCTACTGCTGTGCTGTATTGCTTTGCAATGCATTATGGGTAGGAAAAAATTTAACTGGGTAGACATTTTTCTGGCTGTTTAATTTGTCCAGATTTCAAATTGTCAGAGTGCATCTGTGACTCAAACTTTGTGACATAATGCTGTACAGTTTTGATCTTTTCTAGTCTCACATAGACAAACTTTTGACAAACAGCATGAAGTTAAACAAAACACAAGAAAAAAATAAAATAACATTTGTGTAAAACTGTTATCAGAATTTGTATCTGTCCATCAACAATGAATACCTTTTAACTCAGAAACAGATCTCACAAAACAATGCAGATTATGTAGTTCTGCTAGTGGATGAATTTTTTTTGATAAGCTTTATGTCATTGATCTTAAATACATAAAACTGTCAATGACACGTGTCAATGCACATTCACACAAACATACATGCATATCCGTCCACACCCAAGCTTACAGCATTAACCCTTTGGTGACAAAACAGTAAAACATGGTCTGGACTTTGATGTTAGATGCTCAGTATTATATGCATCAAGATCATAACACTGGAATTCCTTTTCGAGATTCATACTTTTTTCTGTCTCTCTTACCCCTTCAGGGCCTGCCTGGCCCTACAAAGGTAATACTCTTATGTTGAAATTCCTGTCTCACTTCCCTCTTGTATAAATACAGTTACTTGCCATTTACAATATGAGAGTGTAAAGAGAGTGGCCTTCAATCTCAAAGTGCTTATCATGGCATCTTTCTGTGTGGAAGATATCTTTCAAGATGATCACCAAGATGGTCAAGTCATCCAGGAATATTAGTCTTTTTCACCTAATCAGTCCATCCTTATGCCAAGGATCTCAATTCATTAAAACCACTCAACAATTCAGGCCAGCTGTTTTTTGCCACTTGGCTGAGAATGAGGTGGAGAAAGAGAGGCAACCCAATCCATTGCAACACTCAGCTGTGCTCAGTATAGCCCAGCCATAATTATACAGACCGGCAAGCAGCTTAAAGCTTTCTATTAGTGCTGTAATGTTGGGGCTGCTGTGTACACTAATTCAATCAGGTCAATACAGACCCACGCGTCTGCTAGACTCACACTTTTTACTTTTTGTCTGACATGGATGGGCCAAACGAAAGGAGGGATGAGTCTGCTCTTTCTTTTTAAAATGATAAGTTGCAATGGCTGTCTGTGTAAGGAATGTGCAGACACATTAAGCTGGATATAAGAGCAGGGAGCTTATAAGATATATTGTGTCTGATTTGGACAGAAGTGTTCCACTCTGAAACTCTGAGGAGGGGAAGTACTTTAAGGCAATAGAAAGGCAACAATATATCTGCATTGGCTTGCTGAATGAGGCTAATAAAATATTGACTCTCCGGTTTTGCAGGCACATAATCTGGTGAGGTCCAAAATAAAGCTTGACTTGCTGATGGTGCTTCCATGTTGGACAGTTTATCTGACAGCAAATTCTTCAAAAAAGATGGACAGGGTACATTTGAAATGCTCACTTTCTTTCCATCTCATGTGACTGAACCTTTATGTTGACAGAGCAGGAAAGCTTTCCCCCTTAAAATCGCACTTGACTGTTTCCTTACTCTGATGGCTGCCCATCCCAGCATTTTTGTGCATTCATTTAGTGCAAGATGTAAATGATGTAAATGAAGCCCAGATGCAGAAGTACCTTTGATATACCTCAGGGCTCAAAACAAAGTATTTAAGTAATTAAGGCCTGTGTTTTCCACGGAACTCACTATGCTGTTTTAAATACATGCACAATTTAAGTCTTGTGTCAACTGTCAACAGCTGTAGATGAAATTAAATAACACAACAGAAAGATAAGGATAAGGTAAGGATTTTTAGGGCCCTGTATTTCACTGTTAAAGAATACTTTATCAAAAAAGATTATTTTTTTCATTATGCTATTCAATCAAAAAAACTATGTATCATAAAAGTTTTCCACAAGAATTTCCTGAAATTCAAATTGTAATATTTACAGAAAATATTTCTATCTGTTACAGTTTTCAACATGTCAGGCAAAGCTGATCTTTCAAGCTATTGTATTTGTATGGTAGGACCTTGTACAAAGTGCAATAATCATGTGGACTGCTTTTATGGTTATTTTTACATCCTTTTGGAATTTGGTATAAATCACCATACACTTTCTGTATATTGAAAACAGAAGTTTGGATAATCTGACAAAGCTCACATTTAATGTTTCAAAAAAGCATACAAATAATACTGGGTTAAAAGTACACAAGGTTGAGTCTATAATGTCTGCATATTTTCATTTTTTTTAACTATTCCAGTAAGACATTGATGTGTAGGTTCAGTAAATGTGCAAATTCTCAACTAAGAATCAAAAGTGTAGCAGTACAGTATGCACCAGCGCACCAGTACACCCTTCTTTATATCTAAGGTTTATCTTCTACTGCCCCCTCTGTGCTGTAGCTAAAACGCGAATAAGCTTTACTCTTCAAGAATGAAGTATGAATGAATTGCACAGCTGAAATGACAACACTGCACTTTGGTAGCGTGTAGTATTTCAGTCCTGTTCTGTGTTCTATATACATTTTGTGAACTGTACTATCATAAAGCTGTGACTGCTGCAACTGAATAAACAAGCTGAAGATCACAACTGAAACGCTTTCATGGGCTTTCCTGCATTGTTTTGATTCATTTCAGACTAATGTTTAATTTGCAGCAGGATTCTCATTTATGTGTGTATTTATTCATGTCTCTTTATGGGCTGGACTTGGTGCCCTTGGCCTTGATACTTGACTTGACACCTGTTTTAGTAATAAAGACCCCCCCACACACACAAACACATGCAAGCAAACACACACTACACTTGTGCCAGATCCAGACTGCCATGCACCCAGGGGTAACCGCGCACAGGGCTTGACTGTTTTCTCCCACTCTGTGCTTTTAACAGCAGATGTGTTTAATTATTGCTATAAACACCACTTCATGTGTGCCCATTCTGCCTCACAGCACACTAAAGAAACTAAACAGATTGTATAACACAGTGTCCTATTGCTGTCTGCAAGGGATTTGGAAAATAAAACACCTCCTTTTTGACTTTGAATCAGTTGGCAAAGGCCACACAGAATGAGGAAAGTACTCCTGGGGCACAGGAGGGGATTGTGGGAAAACTTTAATTAAAAGCTTGTCAGTACAATTTCACCTGGGTGAAATAACCCCTTCTGACTGCAGGCTCTGCTGGCAAACTGTCTGCAGTGGGACAGTTTGGGAATGCATCTAAATCAGAGAAAACCTTTTTCCGAAAGCAAGCGATCCAGGCCGGGTTCTACTGCTGACTGTATTGTTGCTAACAGACAGTCTACACCAGGGGTCACCAACACGGTGCCCGCGGGCACCAGGTCGCCCCCAAGGACCACATGAGCCTGTTCTAAAAATAGCACCATAAAAATAGCAATTTACATTTACTCTGTTGCTATTCTTTTTTAATCACACTTGCATTTATATAGATTTAAAAATGACTTAAATATCTTAAAAATATGTTTATTATACATGAAGTTTAGTTGTTATTTCAGAAGAGTGTATCAAACTGGTAGCCCTTCGTATGACTCAGTACCCATGAAGTAGCTCTGAGTTTCAAAAAGGTTGGTGACCCCTGGTCTACACAGTGTGTCCACATACCCAGCTTTTATGCCAATTTTAAGAGGCTTTGGTAGCTCTTCAAAATACTGTCTTTTTGTACTGTCCTTTGTGGGAGAGACCAGTTCTGTCCCTGTGACGGCCCTCCAAACACATTTTGTTATACTCATTCATATTTCAGTTTTGTGATCTGAATTTTTCGTGAAACTGAAATGTTTTAAAAAGCTAGAAATGGATTCTGTCTTAATGTCTCATTCAGCCAAGCTGGCAGAAATCCACACATGTGCAAACATTGACTGAAAGATATTTCTAAGTCAATCAAAAAAGTTACTCTAAGGGGGGCTTTATTCTGGTTCTCCATGTTGGTAGGAAATACTGCCAGCACACTTGAGGGACAGGAGACTGACCATTCATGGAAAAAGTAAATGAGAGAAATCACAACACTTAATATGGAAGCTAGACACTGTAGCCTAGTCACATGGTCTTTTTATTACTCCAGAACATTAATGCACATTAGCTGGAGCAGCCTGAAAAAATACATACATATATTACATACATATATTTTGTTTCATTTAAGCTAAAAAAAGTAACATTTAATTAAAATGATGCTGTGACGTTTCTAAAACATCTTGACCAAGTTTTGGAGATTTTAACCTTTCCCATTTAAGTATATAAGGGTCGGTACTTGCCTGCCAAGAAAACATAGTGTTACTAAGATTTTCACTGAGGGCGCTAACTTTCTCCCAAAATGCTGAATTTTGTGTTCAGTACAAGAGCAAGACTGCAACATAGTCTGAAACAGACTATGATTGTAAATCAGAAGTGTCTCTGTTTTTGGGGTCAGAAATAAACACATATTGCCACATTTATTAACATTTCACACCACAGTAGTTAACAGGTCTAAGAGCATCTTAAGACACAGAGGTCTTTCCTAAAAAAATTAAAGCCTGTTACCAACAGGTCAAATTAAGAAATAGGATAAGTTTGACCTGAAATTAAATCTGTCATCATTAACCTACCCATGTCATTTCAAACAAAAGATGATTTAATGAACATCCAGTTGGGTGACTCACTTTATAATCAAGTGTCATCAATAGGATTACATTAAACATTTTTCACTGTGTTGGACTTTGTTGCTGACACTCTTGGCTGCTTTATTAAGTGTTAAGTGAGTCATAATGTACTGCTATTGTATTAAACTGAATATTTATCTATTTTTGTGTAATGAAGAAAGTCATACAGGTGTGGAATGACAGGAGGGTGAATAAATGATGACAGAAATTTGAGTTAGAGTGAACTAATCCTTTAAGTGAAAACTATTTACAATCTTGGGCAGTATTCATGTGAGTAACAATTGATGATTGGCCAAATTCATATAGAATTTGTCATTCATTTTTATTTTTTATTTATAGTGCATTTTTACCTTGCTACGGTGCATATCACTGTGGAGACATCTATTAACCTTAATTTACATTTACATTACAAAGGCTGGCACTTTATAAAATAACATTTTAATGTAAATTTAATAACACACTTTATTATATGCTATGTTATAAATAGTAAATATATTATACAATTTTGATGTAAGTATAAACAACTCATTAATGTAAAGCAAAATGTTTTAGTTTTGCATATATGTGGTGAACTGATTGTATACACATCAATTCAATTCAATTTTATTTATATAGCGCTTTTACGATTTTACATTGCTTTAAAGCAGCTTTACATTAAAAAAATCAGAGAGACCTTTGAAAAAACATCAGTTTTATTCAAATGCACAATGTGCATAATGGCAGATGTAACCCCTTAATATTTCATTAAAACTGGTGGGGCCCACAGGGGAATGCTGGGAAGTTCCTAACGCTTATGAGATGTGAGAGTGGGCCTCTCAGGAATTAGCCTCATGCCCTTTCTGTCATCCGACCTTAGCTATTGGTGGATGCATCTGGGCATGTCTTACTGGATCTGATTAGGTGCAAATGAAAACTTCATCCATTGTCAGAGCATATTAAAGAAACGAGAGAAAGAGCACCTTTGTTCAGGACTTGAGTACAGTCTTTCTCCAAAATGCATGTGCTACTGTGATTTGCAGCTAGCAATAACCAAAAACTATTAGAATCGGAAAGCACAGCTCATAAATTAATCCACGTCAAATTGAACACTATAGTTTAATTGCTTTTTTCAGCAATTTTTAGCTATTTCATTCAACTAGTGAAGGATTTAATTTATCCACCATTAGCAGTACCAAAAAAAACAAAAAAGCAAAACAAAAAACAAAAGCAAAAATAATGATCGTTTCCAAACAAGTTTTACCACTTTGGCAAGACAAACAGACAAACAGCCCCACCCCAAAACAGAAATCAAAAATAAAATTAGTGAGTTAAACTGATAGAAGCAAACATGAACATTTAATCACTACAGTGGTAGTATATCAAACACCAAAAATATTTAATGTTATCTGTTTTGATCACTTCTGCGACAGACAAATCCATTTCCACACTCTTGATTTCAGATTTCAAACACATAAATAACATAAACAAACACATAAACAAATAAACACAGTTGTGCCAGCCCATTTCATGTTTCCCACTGTCAATTACTCTGGCACATATGTGTTTTGCAACGCAGATCCAGACCTTCGACAGTAAATCCATTTCCTCAGCTCCTAGGGTTTCTCTGCCCAGGCTGGGAATTATTGTTTGGGGAGGGGGATCTACCGGCTTCTACTGATAACATGCTGGCTGAACTAGCTAAAGACTGTCTGCAGGCATGCATTAAGCATCTCGATAGCACTTACCAAGCCCTTATTCTGCCTCAGCCATCTTCAATCAGAAAGCATGGGCAAGCCTTTGATATGGAAGTAGCAGAAAGCAGCTTTTGACTGATTGAGTGTTTTGGGGAGATACTGAACAGTGTGTGTATGTGTGCATTTGTGTCTATGAATGTGTGTAACCACATTCAACATGGAATTTGTGTTTGCATTTTTTTGAAAATGCACAAAACTACATTTGTGCAAAAAATTAGTTATAGCGAGAAAGAGATAGAGAGAGTAAGGGAGGGAAAGAGAGAGAGAGCAATAAAATGCCTTAAATGCATTAAAAGTTTTGTACATGTGATAAAACGTGAAACATAGTTAGTTGCTTTGCTTTAAATAAAAATTGATATTAAACTTGAATAATGCTTTAATTACAACATGATACAATACTGAATTAAATGCAAGTGTTTCATAAAATAAAATTACATTAAATAACTACAACATTCCATTATGTGGCCAAAACGTATGTGCTTCCATTAACAGCCGTTCCATGTCACCATTGCACAAGTTGCCATTTATTTTTATTAAATATTTTTTCAAGCATTAAATAAATTGCAAGTTCATTATATAATAAAGGCGATCAATCTTATCAATGGCCACTCCCCACTGAAGGGCTTAAAGCAGTATGACATTATTTAATATAAATAAATATAATCAGATATATAATTATACATAAAATATGTGAAATCACAGATCACAGATGAATATATGAGATATATGAAATATGATCAGTCACGTGCATTTATGGTTCAGGTAATTGGCTCAAAACTTATCTCTGGAGCTTGTCCATTAAGTAATGACAGCATCCAGGTTGTTTACTTTTTGTGCTTCACAGCCCAGTAACCGTTATTAAGATGAATCAGAATACTAAGAATAGCTCTCTCCAGGAATAAGAAGGTTGCTGGTTAGATACTCTCATGGAGTAAGACAAGAAAATCTGAAGCTGCTAAACACAGTTGCATAAATGTATTTAAAATGCAAAATTTTTTTATAGAAAGAACATTCAGGCCACTTAAAGTATTTCTGACACAAGGTTCAAATGTCAAAATGATTTACCAGATAGACTTCATTAGAATATTGACAGACAGTAAATCAATACAGATTAATACAGCAATGCATTTTGTGGTTTTAACAAGTTATAACAAGTGTGCATATTTTGGTTGGTTGGTAACTCCCTATTAAATATAATACTCCCATTTTATTTACAACTGTATAAATAATTTTACACACACCGCATCTTGGCTTTGGAACAACAGTCAGCAGTTATGCAACATTTAACAACTTGTTTTCCTGGTTTATATGATGAAGTCTCACCAACATACATTTTCATTTACATAGTACACAGCACACAGAAATCAATGCAGGCGATTACTGTGAAATGAGCTTGGCTTGAAACTATTAAATGACAAAGGAGATGCCACATGATGCCTCAATCAATACAGATTCTCTTAAACAAAAATGACCCGTGGTTAAACACAATCCACATCACTCCCCTAAAGGCCACTTCAGCCATCACTCCCATGACTGGTGAAGTAACTGTGTCTTCAAAAGAAATCTTTAATCACCCAGGGCTTCTCATTCAGCAATGTCAAAACAGAACTATACTCTCAGCAATATGAGTAAACAAGTGAAAACATCCAAGGCAGCTTGTGGAGTGGAAAGCAATGGCAGGTTAATCCCAACTGGAGTGAGAGAATTTGACAAATTAGAGCAGCACCTGGGCTGTGATTTATCAAGATTGTGATGTGCCTGCCAGGGAATCCTGAACAGCAAAAGAGTAGTAGTCTTAAAGACAAAGATAGAGACAGAAAGAGAGAGAGAGCTAAAAAGGCTTTTTCAGAGAAAAAGTGTGAAAAAATATTAATAGCATTCTTGACCACAATTCATTTTGACAAATTGGTTCTCAGGGTATTAGGATAGTTTGACTGTGTCCAACATTCTCTCATACTCCTGATTTGATAACCTCCCACCTGCAAGCTGCTGTAGGATACTTGATGGAGAA
Organism: Botia almorhae; assembly: GCA_036877575.1. Taxonomy (NCBI): domain Eukaryota; kingdom Metazoa; phylum Chordata; class Actinopteri; order Cypriniformes; family Botiidae; genus Botia; species Botia almorhae. The sequence continues at coordinate 35,587 of JAZGTJ010002672.1, forward strand.
ATAGCACAGATGGCATTGCTGGGCATTCCCAGAAATTCTCAAGGCAATAACTAAAACATTAAAAGGATGTGAGAGCTGCTTTTCCTCCTCAAATGTATCGTCAGACTGTTAGTCAAAGGAAAGTTTAAAATAAGACAATGCGAGTTTAACTGGGAAAAAGAAACTGTCAGACAGGCTTTTCTGTGCAGCTGAAACACACATCAATCAGCTGTCAGTAAATAGCTCTGTCAAAGTATATAACGTTCCTGCTATTTAGGGGTTTAACAAAGCGAAGGTGAATGCTAAGCTGCAGTTAACAGCATTGGTAAGTATTATATATTTACATTCGTAGATATTTTGTAGATATGTATCCTTTTTCTTACATTTGTTAAAAGGATCCAGTTTAATTAGGCAAATGAAAAACACTTGAAACAATTGGAGTATTTAGGAGATGTACAGTAGGTTCATGTCATCGTCCTGAGGACACACATGGATCGTTCCAGCTATTGCCATTGTGTCGCACACCACAGAGACCAGAAGAGGACAGGAATCAGTGATTGATGGGTGAAGCAACCAATCTGCTCCATGACCCTTCGAATGGGTCTCTGTGGGTCAACCAACAGGTCAGCCTAAAGAAACTTTTAGTGCAGCTGTATGTTAGACCTTAAACAGTTAAAGGGGAATAGTTGACAAGTCAATAATTGCAACACTTTCTTGTTACATAATTTCACTCAATAATAATGGAGGATTAATCAACATACTCAAGTACAGTTTTATCTAAGCTTGACGATGGTCTAAATATGTGATTCTTAATTGAAGTGTTGTGACCTTCTTTGATAGGGCCACAAGGCTAAATGCAACATACCATACTGTATAAATGTGCAATCCGAAACTTTTTAAGGACGTTGGAGTGATTATAGATTGTTATAACAACAGTTGATTAGAATTTAAACTTGTCCACCACCTTAAAAAAGTTAAAAAGAGGAGAACATACTTAGCATATATTTTGATGTCTATGTCAATGGTTGAGTTTAAAACTGTAAAACTTCTTTTTTTTACTTTGATTTCTGTTTAATTTTGTTTAAAAAGCAATTCTGGCCCTGTGTTGGGTCACCACTTAATGTCCAATGTAATATCTAGGTCCTGTAGCAACATCAGTGATATTAACATCATCTTAATATAATAAGCTGTTTCTGTGAAATGGCAAAAATATGATTTTGCAAAGAATCATGGGAGTTAGCTCTCCTATTTCTGGGGATCACTACATCTCAGAAGCAGTTTGCCACCTCACGGTCAACCAAGCACTAGAGACGCAAGGTGAAATATTGTAAGTGCACACACTCCAGTGAAGAGGACTTCAGGCAAGGTAACCTTCTCTTGTTTTGGCTCTCCTCATGCATGCTTTCAATGGTTCCATCTCCCTCAGGCCCTTTGGAGAAGCAAACAATCCAGCCCCTCCCCAGGCAGTAACATCTGCTTATCCCTTCCTGCCTGTAGCATGGCTCCAGGTTCTCTCTGGCTGTAACACACAATGTTATTTTCTGTCATGAGCACAGAAATTTGTAGTGACAATGTTAAGGCTTTTAGAAGCTTTGGCCAGCTTAGGTTTCCTGCCAGCTTCGGCCTACACAGCAGAGATGATATGGCCCCTCGTGTCCCTCTTCTCTTCAATTTCAGCAGAGACTGGGAGCATAACACCAGGTTACAGCGATTTATTCCTCAATCTTTGTGTTTTTATTTTCTCTGCCAACTTTTAGCTGCTTTTTTAGACCACATTCTATTTTTGTGGCTGTGTGTTACTACAATATCCTATTAAAAATGAATAAATAAATATCTCTCTCTCTCTCTCTCTCTCTCTCTCTATATATATATATAGAGAGAGAGAGAGAGAGAGAGAGAGACACAATGTATTAAAAAGCTAAAGTTGTATGATTACAATTATGGCTGACAGTTTTAACAAAGTTGTTGTGCAGTGGCTCTGGGTTGTATGGAGGGCAGCTGGATGGCTATCTGACACCTGAACATATAACACAATTCTCAGCATATTTCATCTAAGATGTGATAAAAAAGAATTATAAGGACTTTCATTGAATAAGTCAAAATTGGCTTATACTCAGACTGACTCAGTAAGTCATTGGACCCTTTCACAGTGAAGTTTGATACTGATATTTCATTCATTAAAAATAACCAATTGCAACAAGATGCACTAAACATGCTGTTGTTTGTTGCTGCATGCAAGGGCAACACAATATTTGTGGCATAAATGTGATTGCAAAGGTATGTGATAATCATGTATAAAAACTCAAAAACAACATCCATATCATTTATTTATTTATTTGTTTGTTTATTTATTTATTTGTTGACTGTTTCTTTGGTTGGTCTCTCAACATCCGTTTGAAAATTTATGTTCACAAATCAACATATTAAAAATATATGCTTGCATACCTTTTAAATTACTAAGTGATGCACTCTCAGTATATAACTAGTTCATGTCTAACTCTCATTCTGTATGATACAGTATGACAACTTATGACAGTCACATGGAGGAACTAATCTGGGTCATTTGCATAGCAGTTCCAGAGAAAGTGTCTACGAAAAGTCACCTGCTCACCAAAACCCCAGAATGCAGAGCAGCACAGTGCTCACAGCAGGAGGGAGGTTATTGGCGATACTGCTGGAAAAACACATAAATTGTGGACACAGCGAGTTAAGATCCTGCCGTCCCTGTGGAGGCTCCCACTGAGCTCATCCGCCTCCACTTTTACAGGTGCGCCAGCATTCCTCTGCTAACACAGACGGATGACATATTTATTAGCTTGTTAAAATGCATCCCTCCCCCATCCACCCGAGCACTCACCTAGCTAAACAAAACAATTGGCTCCTCCATTGGCTAATTGGGTCGGACCCCTGTGGCGTGACTTGCCCAAGTGCTTGATGAGGCATAAAACGATGATTAATTAATTTACTGCTCAGTTGATCATCAAACTGAGAGGTTTATGATTTGCACAGCGGTCAGCTCCTCTCTGCTGTTTAGGAACTCAGCAGCAGAGAGATCAGAGTGAGCCACAGCCTGCCGCTGTCTTTGCTTTGACCTGTACGGCTGCAAACTTTACATCCACAGCACACAAAACACGTGATACAGCGGGATTACATATATGCAATAGTCTTACACAACAATACTGTACAAATACAGGCACTTTTATGTCCGGGGAGTTCATTTTGTTATTGTATATGAAAGACACAATAAAACTGAAAACTTTTAATCATGCATTCATCAGTTTTTCCCCTACAATTGTTTTATATGTATAGATTTTATTTTTTTACTTCTGTCCCAGGCCTAGGCTTTTGATTCATCTTAAATATAAAAAAAAATTCATCATATAATGTTATAATATATTTTAAGGCTATGGTTATGTCACATGTAAAATTAACATGAATAAAAATGTATGAAAATGATTACACAAAACACAACTTCATTGTGTATCATTATTACCATTATGATCAACTATTTTTCCACTTAAAGTGTTTTTAATAATAGTGTACATGATTAATAAAGACAACAGTGACAGTGAAGAGCATGCTTAAAATGAAATGACAGACATGGTATGGAAAAAATAATAAAAATTATTGTAAATACTACTTTATTTAGAATATTTGATTGTGCATTTCTAATTAAGCAAATCTTGATATTAGTTATTCCTAATAGTTTAGAAATAGTTTATATCACACTATATACCACAAAATATTTAAATCAATCAGTGTGGTGTGGGAGAAAAGATCAAAACATCTCTGGAGCAATTTGCATTGACATTTCACTATGATTCAAGTATGTGTGAATATTAATAGTCTATTGGATACAGAACAGTCCCATGAATTATTGAAGCAAAAGTACTGTTTGATGTCAAAACATTAGTGTGCCTTTGATATTAATAATTTAATTAATGTCTGTTATCAATGGGGTTAACATAGCACTGCCATTTCATATTAAGCTTAAATTTATACAGGTACAAAGCCTATTTAAACACAGCTTTAACATTTGATGTCGCTTGTGGGCACATTAATTTTTATCCAATTATGACTTAATGTGGATGTCTGGATCAGTTTATTTTTCACTGTCATAAGGCAGGGGAGCTAAGCACTATTTGGAGTGAAACCACACCAAGGTTAAACTGGAACTGTAGAAGTTTCATTCCATTCTGACTTAGTGTGACACCATTACCTCTAACATATATGCAAATTCTTCACTCTCAAGCAAGAGGTTAAGCTAAACCACACAGCCCTTAGGTCTTATAGCTGCTCATTACTATAATCCTTACCATGAAGGTGACCAACCACATTTTTCAGCTATTACCCAAGAAACACACTTCTGGTATTATGTAAACAGAAATTTAAAGTGGTAATCTGAGGTCGGTATCTATTTAATTTTTATTTCTTTTTAAAAATCAAGTAGTGAAAATCATATAATCCTACACCACAGACATTTTTAAAGAAATGGCATCGACTTAAGTAAATGACAACCTTTGCCTGTGTTATTGGTTGCTGTGTTGCTGTGAGTTTTTGAGTTGTAAAGAGTCCTAAACTACCAACATGTGGGGTGTAGAATACGACTTCTTTTTCCAAATACAGATCAGTGATTCTTGAGATCAGGGACAAAACAGGTTTTGATTTTCTAAAAAAAAAATCTTCATTATTTTAAAAACCAGTGTACACATATATGTTAAATGAGGGTTTGGCTATGTAACCATGTTTTGGAACAATCTCCCAGTTTACATTTTTTTTATATTATTATTATATTATAAATTAGAGGTTTGCCGGATCAGCCCTGGATTTTTGTCAACACCATCAGACACATAGAAATTTCTATAAAATTATTTTTAATTAAGTTATCACAGATATTTAGACTCTTAGCATTTTTTAATTGTCTTAATCACATAAAAATGTTTTTAAATGAATCATATCACCTTTTAAAGGTTAGATTAATCAATGTTTAATGATTGCGGTTTAGGTTGTATGGACTAATCAATTTATCATTT
>JAZGTJ010002673.1:0-29505 GCA_036877575.1 Botia almorhae
GTAATGCATAAGTCCCATATGTATGTGAACAATCAGTCTGATGTAATGCATAAGTCCCATATGTATGTGAACAATCAGTCTGATCTAATGCATAAGTCCCATAGTCCCATATGTATGTAAACCTGAAGACATGCTGCATTTCAGTATCATGTATGAAGTTGAGTGTTACCTTGACAACTCTCTGAGGATCTGCAGCAACAGCTTGAGGAATCTTTCTTTGGAAACAGATGGAAGAAGGTTCTGGAGCGCCACAGTGGACTCTTGATTTCTTGCTTAATTTCCTCTGTGAAAACATGATTTGTGTTACTGCTGGCGGAAGACAGCTACACATCCTATTTATGAGACATTTTTATTTCAGTGTCTATCACTATATAGTTTTTTGTTGGAAATGTAACTGATTGTTATAAAGAATAACCACCTGGTTACACATACTTTCAATATTTCACTGTACTTCATCTTGTACATCAACTAATATTTGCTGTTTTATTTGGAGTTTGATAGACACAAACCAACACATTAATAAACAAATTAATACGTCTGACATCAGTTCAAAAATCGCTTTACATTATGTAACACGAGTTAAAAACAGAAGGCTCAAACAGTGAAACTTCACGTGTGAAGCAGAGCAGCACAATAAAATCTTTGGTACATTCCTCCCATCACACTGTACATGCCGCCCTACCTGACAAAGTCATGTGACTTTGTGTTCGGCGTATGGGTGAACTGGGGTGACTCAGTGATGTTTTCCTGCCCTCACGTATCACCGAGTCCTGCAGCAGCTCCATGGGTCCTCGGCTCACTGTCCGCAATTGCTCTGACTTACAGTCATTATGAATGGGATCTGGATGAAACTGGGTCTCTGTAGACATTCTGGTTCCTAAAGGTAAACTAACAGGCAGAGTAGCTTGGGAGAGACCACTCATGGAACCCAGGGGGGTGCCAGACGACAGTGAAGACAGAGAAGACTGAGAATCTGACCTTTGTGAGGATGAATGGGTGATTTCACCACCTGCTGAAAGGTCAAAAATTAAAGCAACACATTTATATAGCTGTATAAAAGCTGAAAGAAAGAACCATACATTTATTCATCCAGCTGAGTTCTGTCACCGTTTCTTTATATGCTGGATATCTCCCTGCTTCCTGTGACAGAACACATAGCAACACTCACCATCACTTCAGTCAACACATTACCTTTTAATGAAAGCAGAACTACTGTTGAAGTCATGGACTTTGGATTAACACTAGAACTACCAAGGCAGTCATTTTGACCATTTTAAAATTTTGTAAAATTTTGTAATAACTTTGTTGAAATAAAACCCATATAACTATAATACCCAGACTTTTCTTAAATGTGTGTATATTTCATTTTAACATTGTTGTTTGATTATAATTACAAAACACAAAAGAGTTCTGAGTATTTCTGCCCTGATTGGCCATAACAGTCAAATTGACCGTATGGATTACAGTGTTCGCTACTTTTGATGCACGTCACTGTTGCCTATCAACTTTTTTATAGTTGTTTTTGTATGCCATTGCTAAGCTAAATGTTAGCAAAAAAGAGATTTTGGCATATTTGTTTCCGATTCGTGTGATACAAACATTTCCAATAAATCCAGAGCGTTGTAAAGTCCAAAAGTCAAAATGTTTTGAGAAAAGATCAATGTAATCATTTCCAAAGTTTACAACACATTTTTATCTACCAAAATATTTTGCTTCATTCCATATTTATTGGCATTTAGACTTTCAAAAACAACATTTTCACTGCGGTGAAAAAACTTTGCTCTCCGCATACCAGACACAAAGTGAGGCACGCACCGTCTGGGGTGGTCTAGTACCTTGTATACAATTGTAGGCTATATTATAAAAAAGATTTTTATTTAGGGTGATGACTTCATAAAATATGACAAGAGACGTTCAAAGCTTCAATCTAAAACCTCAATAGAAGATTCGAACATAAATATGACATGACAAAGCGGCACGGTCTAATATGAACGGTCAAAATGAGCGCTATGGTCCAGTAGTTATAGCATTCCGGTAGTTCTGACACACAGAGTTTATGACATTGCACAGATATCTGATCTGTGCAAAGTCATAAACGCGCGCACGCACGCACGCACGCACGCACACACAATCTGCCGCATCTAGCACCACTGCTGTGTGTGTGTCACTCACTTTAATTGTAAGGATAAGATGGGTTTGACTCTTCAACACCTCCACAGCTCTGTAATGACTGATGTTCTCAAAGCTCACACCATTGGCTGACAAGATCTGATCCCCCATCTTAACCCCGCCCTGTTCTGCAAGACCACCAGGATCCAGCCTGCCAACAGCCAATCAGATACAATGTAACAGAAGACCCATAAACATCGGTGTAATATTTTATAATGTAAAATAAAACATAATAATAACCCAATAATAATAACAATTTGGAATTGACTGGAAGGTGAATGTGGACATTGTGTACCAGAGTTTGCAGTTAATGGTGAATGACTGTTTAGTAGTGTGTGTTTTAATGCGGTACTGACTTTGATATGTAGATGCCCAGGTTATATTCCTGTCCCCCGCGGATGTTGAACCCCAGAAAGGGCTGGCTGTTAGACAGATGGAGGTTAACGGTTCGACATAGAGCTCCGTCTGAACTGTACACTGAGACTGGAGCATCTGATTCCTCCACCACCATCCGACGATGAATCAGATCCACCCTAAACACATACACACATTCCAACACATGAATCAAAGCTCTCAGTGCTGGAGTGTTTGAATTAGTGACACTCACCATGTGGTTTTCTCATTAGTGTATCGGACTCCAGGTACACGCCCAAGCCGCTGAGCGACCAATCGGAGGCAAGAGTGACCTGCCAACACCTTCACTGCGCTGCTCATGCTGATGTTTTTCAGACTCACACCGTTTGCCTCGATAAGTTTATCACCAACACACAACCCGGCCAGCTCTATACAAACACACACACAGGTGAACACACACTTACATTTGCGTACATATTTGTCTCTTTAGGTCTAAGTTTCTTTTGGTAAGAATAAGCATGCAGTGTAGACCAGCCTTGGACAATGATGGACAAACGAGTTATAAACCTTATACAGAAACACATTTTCACAAAAACATTATTTAGTCCTTTTACTAAGCTGCTTTAAATTTATTTTAATTCATACATTTAATGTAGGTTTCTGTTCTTTTTTTGGGGACATTTTTCACACAAATACAGCAAGATCTCACACACACCTCAGTGAGCACACACACTTTCTGACCTGCAGCACTGTTCCTCTGAACTCTGCTGATGAAAACACCGAGTCCATGCTCAGATCCTCCTCGCACACTCAAGCCCAGTTGACCGTCATCACCCCTGACGACTGTCAATCTCATAATCTCACCTGCAGACACACATGACTCTCTGGATTTATCAGATGCCTGTGAGTCTGTGAACAGTTTCTGCCACTGTGTGTGAAATCTCCATTAGTCTTTATAAAGGGCTGTGTTAAACGTCCATACTTATTTACCCCTATCATTTTTCTGATATATTTCATAATATTCTGTTTTAGTCCTGTTATGGTTTAGTGCAGGGGTTCTCCAACTTTTTGGGTCGAGGACACCTTACTGGGGAAACAGTTTCCAAAGAATCATGTTAGTATCCCTTATTAACATTAGATGGTAATTTTATTGGTAAAATAGCTTTTCAACTATTACAACATTATATTAATTATTTTGACTGTATAAACATTAAAGTTGCAATCCGCTATTTCTGCCACGATCTCTGTATGAACCATGACATTTGTCATGACATTACGTATGTTAAAGACAAACTGACATTACCAGAAAATCGGACCAACAGCTCAAATGATAATGTTTTATTATAAACTTACCGTCGTGAATTGTGCTAAGGTGAAGAGATTGTGTTAAACCTTGATGTCATGTACTAGCTCAGTAAGTGATTTGTGTTTGCGGATTTAAACAGTGTTTACGTGAGTAATGTTCAGCTGATCTGTGTTTGTGTATTAATGAATGTGAGTGATACTGACGCGGCTCAAGCGACAGGTGTCATTTAGCGCCTCAGACAGCAGCGCGCGCGCACACAAACAACCCACATTAACGTAAACGTATATTTAATTTGATTTATACTATTTAAAATATTTAAACGTGTATTTAATAGTTGTCGAAACATACAATTTAAACCTTCAAACATTTACAAGCGGCTATCTTCAGTTTACTGTAATTTCTTTACGGCCAATAACAGAAGTCTCATGTTAGTTTCTGTCAGGTCGAATCAATACGCGTCGGTAAGTGACGACACGAGGAAATTACACTTAAATAAAGACCAAAACTATCCTTCACTAACATTCACCAATTCGTAAATCGATAAATGCGGGCTGTACGTGTCTAAGTTTTACCTGTTGTCATCATGGGATGAGTTTGTAATTTCTGACGCCCGTGGGTGCGACCGTCCGCTGCCGTGACCCGCTCTGTGATTGGTCGTCTTTAGATGATTGAAAGATTACCATTGGTTCAAACAGCTGTCAATCTTAACCCTACGACGGCTCTCTTCACCTATTTTACGTGAAGCCGTGTGACGTGCTACAGTCTGATTATTAAACAGTATTTAGAAGTATAAGAGCCTTGTATTTATTTACAGTTTTCATGGTTTAATACGAGTCAAGAGAATTTTATCTATTTTTTTCATTCGTCACAGGGCAGAACTATTGAAAAAAAACTGACTGTAAACTTTTAATGTTTACCTATATTTACATTTACTTTATAAACATACATAATGTCAACTTTTACAAAGGACTGGTGTGTAAATATAAAAAAATAACAAAATGAAAAATAAACAAAAAAACAGATCAAGTAAATCATATTAATCTGTATTTAAACCTTCAAATATGGTCAAACTGTAATTAGATTGTAAATGATATTAAAATGCATTCTTTAATAATGAATCAAGTAAAGACAGTAACAGTAAGGAATGTTGTTGTTACAATAACAGCTAAAGTTCAGTGTGTGTATGTGTGTGTGTTTCTGTGGAGCTGTTGTGTGTCAGCAGTCTAAAAGTGTCGATCATCAAAGCTGACCTGTCATTAGAATTTAAGGCCAGTTTGTCATTTAGACACTATCAGATCACACACACATCACACAAACACATGCACACACATAACACTTACGAGACAAGCACATTTCACATGCACACACACAAAGGCACGCACACATCACACATTTTTGTTTGGATTTGTTTGATCTAATTGTCTTTTGTCTGAATTCTGTTGACAGCCTTCAGAACTTCTGAGAGATCGGCTTTATTTCCAAACTCTTTTTCCTGGTGCTCCAACAGAATTCCCTACAAACACAGTGGAGACGTTACTTGTATTTAAATTAAGTATGCATCATGTATTATACAAATTTTTAAAGTGGATTACTTGTTTCTCTGGTCCAATCACATACAGGCCTCCTAAAACAAAGCCCTCTCCCCTCCTGTTGCCACGGTAACCTTTCCTCCACACCTTGAGGAGGTTCCTCCACACCCCAAGTCGCGTGACTCCCTGCAAGCCCTTCATCCTCCTCTGCTTAGGGCCATAGAAACATCTCTGAAACATGACATTACAGAAATCTAGAGGGCATCTATTTCACTTTGTAAACTATTTCATTTATTATACACATTTCTTTTGTTTATTGCCATATAATGCTAATCTGTGAATATAAATTCTACCCATAACCACCTTCTCATCCAGGAATATGTCTCCAATAAAGTAAGGTCTAAAGTCCTGAATTTCTGTTCCAATGTTCTCTTTGACCACAGCATAGAGAGGAACTCCACTGTCATCTAACTGAGGCTTCAGAGCAGAGAGCTCAGACGCCTCCTGACAAACACACACACACACACACACTGTTAAGTCTTACAGTTTTCCTTTGGGAGGAGGATGTTTATCCAACAAAAGCTTTTATCCAAAGCTACAAAGAGAGAAAACATTTAACATTTTGTCCTAAGAACAAACAACTGTAGTCTACACAGCTACATTTACAAGAGGGAATCGCATTCTGAAACACACACACCTCTCTGCACAAAGATCATCCTGGTCTTCGAACAGCCATAATAACTGCTCCAGTCTTCTCCCACAAACACACAGCTTTACTCATCACCTCCTCTGCTTAGAGAAACAACACAACTCTATATATGCTATAGTTCACTGAATTATTAATCATTTAACTGTCCAAAACAAGTGTAAAAGGAAGTTAAAAGCTGAAGATTTTCAAATATCAGTAAGTTAAAGCATGTCATTAACATATCAGGTACTGTGAAGACTGAAATTAAAAAAACACTTACTAAGATTCTAGATCATATTTTAATAATGCTCCCAAAATATTATTTATTGTCTTTATGTACATCATCTTTCAACAATGTTTTTGGTGGCAAAACAATTTTTGTGACAGTTTTTTGTGAGACTGACCAAATAATTGGTTAATTGCTATATTAAATAGTTAACTCAACAGATTATGTCGAACTTTCACACAGATTGGTGTATCAGTATGGTGTTTAGTACAGTTAGGTATAGTGTAGCATAGCACATAGCATGGTAAAGTATAGTGAAATCTCACTTCCAGTGGTAGATCTGAGATCTGCATTGGCCAGCATATGTAAAGACGCCTGAGCTGGATTGGTCAGGAAGAGATTTGTGTTGGCCAACAGAACATAAGCAGCAAAAACACACAATCCCACAGACCACAAACCCACCACATACAAACCCTCCACATCCTGAAGGAACACTGGAGAGAGAGAGACAGACAGACAGACAGAAAGAGAGACAGAAAGAAAACAACGAGAAAGAGAGAGGGAGGATTTCAATACAAATTTAAAAAATAGTAAGAAGAAACAAACTTGCCAAATGTGACAAAACATTATGAAGGGCCTATTGTACAGATAGACACAGATGCCTGATGAGTAATGATATCCAACACTGTGATATTATGCCAGCTCCTCAATTAAACAATCAAAACCTGAGAATGGCAAACTGTTCAGTCACTGAAAATCAACTTAGTTAAAGGGAAAATATTTATGTATATACAGTATATATTTATATATATATTCACTTACTGTCCACTGTAGATGATTCAGTGTGAATATCCTGTAGCTTTTGTGTTAATCTCACACTAAACCCCTCGCAAAAACACATTTGAAGAGAATCATTTGCACAAAACAGCATTAACCAATCAGGAAAGAGAAGAGTCCCGAAACAGACACTTTGACCTCTGGTGGGCGGAGATACCAGTGAAACTAATGCACTGCCTGACACCCCTTAACAAATCACCTTCACTAGTCCTTAGATGAACTAAGCAAAACATAACAGAAGCTGACAGGTTCTCACAACTGATTACCACAAAAATACATCAGCTAGTGTAAAATACATTAATACATACACTGACAAATCTGCTAAAATATGTATTAGCAATAATATAAAGGACATACAGTAATACATTCAAAAACAGTAGTATGACACATAAGCTAAATGTTTTATTGCCTGCATTGTTGTTGATGCAGGATTGTTAGGGTGTGTGTGTGTTTGTGTGAAGCATCTTTGCTCTCCCATCTGAGTTTAGAGTCAGTCTATCATTAACCACACACACACTACATGTGCATGCTGATATAACATATAGAAGCTCTTTATTTGCTCTTTAAACTTTATACCACTACCATCCAGATGTTTATATTCAGGTTGCAATAACATATCCACTCAAGCTGAATATCAGATTCAGTTTTTATCCGTTTCAAAAGCTTCAATAACATCAGTTTTGTTCATTGTATCTCCAGACTTCATCTCTCTGTGTTCCAGCAGGATTCCCTAAATAAAAAACATACAAAATATAAATTAGTTTTTATGTATGTTACAAAACGTAGCAAAGCAGACATTATAATTATTTTTAAGGGTTTGATTTATAGTGGGTTTTTTAAGGGATATTTTGTAGTGATATTTAATTTTTTCATAGGTAATCATTTATTTGTAATGATTATTAAGTGTGAGTTTACCTGTGTTCACTTACCTGTTGATGTGGTCCAATGAAATAAACAGCACCTAAGATGAACCCTTCAACCCCACACATTACCCCAGAAACTGCCCTGATACGCCCTCCAGCTGTTTCCCCAGAAGCAAGCACGCAGAAACCCATTAAAACCCATCCTGCGCTCTCCAGGGCTGTAAAAACCTCTCTGATCATACACACACAATGGTTTAAGTGGGATTGCTTTGACAGAATTCTGAGATGTCTGAACTGATGTTAACCCTTCAAAAATAGCTATTCTTTATGCTATTCTTTCTGGCTAGTTATGAGTTATAAAAATGACTTAATCACCCATTTATTCAGGAAATATTTCTCTATTAAAAGAAGGTCTAAAGTCCTGAATTTCTGTTCGAATGTTCTCTTTGATATACAGCATAGAGAGGAACTCCACTGTCATCTAAGGCTTCAGAGTGTATACCAGTACACACGCAGGAATGTCAATAAAAGGCTGAAATGTGCACAATTTTGTATGTTTATATAATTATATGATCTTGAAATGATTATGTCAGAAGTCTATCTGTCTTCCTGTCTTTGAGTCTTTCTGTCTGTAATTAAGACTATCTGTCTGTTATTGAGTCTGTCTATCTGTGAGCCTGTCTGTCTGTTTGTCTTTGGGTCGGTCTGTAAGTCTGTTTGTCAGTGAGTCTGTCTGTCTGTGAGTCTTTCAATCAGTCAGTCAGTCAGTCAGTCTTTCTGTGAGACTGTCAGTGAGTCAGTGTCTGTACCTCTCTGCACAAAAATCATCCTGGTCTCCTTACAGCCATAATAACAGCTCCTAAACTTTCCCACAGTTCCCAGTCTTTAAACACACGGTTATCTGCACAGAAGGAACACAGGAGTCATATCTCAGGAATGTGTTTTTAGCACTTTAGTAACCTGAAACATGAGTTACAACAGCAGCAGTAAAGGGTGAAATCTTTGAGATTTGAAAGTGACACAGCAGCTATAATGTTGAAAATGAAGTATTGTGTTTGTTAGACATTAGTGGAACATGTTAATTATTAATTTAATGAACTATGTGATTGATCTGCTACTGCAGAGTGAAGACTGAGAACAGCTCCAGCAGTTTGTCTGCACACAGCAATTTTCATCCAGTTACATTCTGACAAGTGACATTTTATGTATTTGAAGTCCAAACACTTCTTGGGTCACTACACACTCACTCACCTCCATCCAGCATCTTGAGGTCAGTTTCACCCAGGTGAGAAAGTGATGCACACACAGGTTGTGTGAGAAACAACTCTATAAAAGATCGTAATGCCTCGTTGAACGTCAGTTTAACAGTTCGGGTCAGCAGCTCCATCACTCACCCCAACACCAAATACACAACCTGCAGCTCCACTGACCTCAACATCTTCACAGCACAGGAGCTGCTAACTGATTCCAGATCTTACTGCACTTAAATTCAACGACTCATGTCTTACACAATCTTGTGTGTGTGTGTGTGTGAAATCAGTTTGGCTGCCTTAGTGTGTCTGGCTGCTTACAAGGTTTATATGCAGATTCATGGATCTGGATTCAGCACAGAGATGCTGTTACAAAAGCTGGGTGGAGTTTGACCTCTGATCACAGACAAACATTCACTGTTTCTTAGACAATGTGTATGTGTCTCTAAAACACAATATCACAGAAATGACACTTTGAATAAAGGGTAAACACAACAGCAAATAAAGCTGAAAGAAACATCATTTAATAATATTAATATCAAGAACACACAGAAATTGAGTGTTTTAGTTCGAGGTGAACTTCAGACTCACTCCTCTTCCTCCTGTACACAAAGGCAAACAGCACCCATGACATCACTATTATATTTCACTGATCTAACTGTATGTTTCTGATTACTGCATTGTTCCTCCTCGTGTTGTAATAATAAACAGGAAATATTCACCTTTCCTTCAGACAGCAGTTCAACATGCTCAGCTGACTCTTCAGGTCTCACTGCATCTGAAGAACCTTCAGCCTCTGGTCTGTCTGGCTCCTGTGAGGAGAGACAGGAGATGATGTCATCTTTCAGTTCAGCTCACTTATTACTCTGTCTCCACATTTCTATTCAGAGAACAAACTTTTTCACTCTGTAAACTATGAGTACTGTCCTGCAGAAACACAACATCCTTCTCATGCATCAAGTTCATCATTCTGTGCATACTAAACATCTATAAAGTATGCTGTCAATCTCTTCTACAATGAATCTCACTGCCAGGAAAAGTTTGATCCTTACTGACTGAAAAATATCAACTGGTCATTTTTCTTTCTGAATTTCTCATTAAAGAGAGTAAAGCAGGTTTATCACCTTTTTCTGAAAGTGAGTCTCAGTTTCTGTCTGTCTGCTTGATATGTTTGAAATGGAGCCAGTATGAAGTGAACTGAGTGTCAGTTAAAACTGACAGGTGAGAACACATACCTCAGGGCTGCTGTGCTGCTCTGGATCCAGGATCTCCAAGGTCTGCTCTGTGTCTGCATTCTGACCGGTAGCGTCATCCGTTTCATCCTTATTAACCTCCATGCAGAATATAAACAGATGTTTCCACAATGACACAGAACTTCTCTTGCTCCTCTTTAACATAATCTTATGTAAGAATGCCTGATCACCTGATCTTCTGCACTGCTGTCGCTCATCTGTGGTGGTTCTGATTGCCCTATCAGTTCCTCCATCACTGGACCTGTGGACATCAGATCTCCAGGTGCAGGTTTCTTGATGATCTGCTCAGAGAGCCACAGTTCATCTGACTGGACTGCCGCAGTGTGTGTGAAGTGTTCAGTTACAACCTCTGAAGATCAGAGTGATCTGATCGCAGCTCGTACTCACACTCACACCTGATTTTCATGAATGTGGTTAATGTTGGTGATCAGAGGTCAGATGAGTGACACTGATTCACTTCTGACTCACAGGGAGAGCAGACGGTGAAGGTCACATGATGACACAGTGATCATTGAGAACACATGAATTGCCTAAAACTATTACTACAGTTACAGTACTGATACAGTACTGCAGTGTAGCAGAAACTTCAGAACAGAAATTCTCCAGATAGTGTGATGAATAATACACACACTGTGTGTGTGTGTGTGTGTGTGTGTGTGTGTGTGTGTGTGTGTGTAAAACGGCCTTACTGAAATTTAAAAGTGTGTGTGAATATTGAACAGAGGAATGAAAAGTTAAAGATGATAAGGTAAGACTGACACAAACCTGGTCGTCACACTCATGAACTTGCAGGGCTTGTGGTGAACTAAGTTTGCTGGATCTCTCATGTGCTGGATCTGACTCAGACTCTTCTGTAAACTTTCCAAACAACAGAACATTAGAACTAAAGAATCAAGACAAAGCTCTCCCTATCTATTGTGTCCCATTCTATGAGGCATCAAGAAAACAAACTGTTTTTTGTGTGCTGTACACATAAGCAGTATATAGCAGTGCATCTGAATACATTACCCTCTCATAGACTACTGATAAACATGCATTGCACACTTAGGAAAAGTATTAAGTGTAACACTTAAGTATTTCTAATGCACATCCATTTATTTAAATGGGCCAAATGTGTGGTAGTTCTCATCATTTAGTTATAAACCAACTACAAACCAAGTATCCCTAATTTATATGTATATAAAGAGATGAGATGTATATTTATTAATATACATCTCATAATGAACAATAAAAATAAAATAAACAAAAAAAACAATACCATGTATTCTGGGTTGTATGTGTGACAATTTGGTTCTGTGATTCACCTTCAGATGATCCTGTGCAGCTCTGATCTTCTGCTCCTCCTCCTGAAGGAGTTTCTGGTGTTCTGACTCTTTTCTGGCACGGTGTTTCTGCTCTTCTAACTGCCTCTGGTAGGCTAATCTCTAGGAAATATCATGGTGGAATTATGGATGATTCTGTTGGTGGTGACATTTAACCTCCATCTAATAACCCTGGAACCTTATATACCTCTGTATGTGTGTGTGTGTGTCTGTGTGCATGTAGTGTTTAACCTTCTGCTTGAGTTCCTCATTGAATTTGTATTGGTGAATCCAGTGCGCGAGGAACTCAATGGGGTCCAGCGGTCTCTGTTCGGTCACTTCAGTCAAACCCTCCACCAGACAGCGACCCAAAGTGCGCTTAACATACTCTGAATCCATCTTATCTGACAATATAAAACATATACACACGTAATCAAAAATAACATCAGCTCCCCTAAATCCAAACACGCGTGTTTACAGAGGCTGTTCTGTCTCCATGGTAACGGCGCAGCACTGACGCGCTTCCGGCAGCTTTATAAACGTAATCATGTTTATATCGACGTTATCATGTTCCGGTATGAAAGATGTCTATATAGTTTAAAACCATGAATGACACGAGGCTGCATTCTGTTACACTCTCTATAGTAATAGTGCTGATATTATATAGTTGTAATGTAACATGAATGGATGTTTGAAATATAGTTTGAACATTTAGATGCCACATTTTTAATGCTGTGAAACTCAACACATTCTCCAGCCTAAGAAATAGCTTATTTTATTGTCTGCACAAGGTAAATAAAACTGTTCTGTTAATAGTAAATAAATGGGAATGAAGTTCTTTAGAAACTTAAGAAAACCTGGATTTCACAAATATGTTTAATGGTAAAACCGTCCCATAACTACATGAGCATTAAACATCAGTTAAACATTTCAGAATGTTCTCACATGAGAAAAGTTAAAAAAGTTTATCAAGAACACAATGTGGACGAACCTTTCAACGTTTTAACACATAATTAGATGAAAGAAACCAACACAAACTGAACCAATCAGCCACTGAATTGTTCATACAGACTTATTAGGCACAAACTAAATTACACTTTCCAGAACTGAAACATGGTTTTGCATAATATTGCAGCTGCCAAAATCTGAATATCCACTTTGAAATGCACTGGTTTTCTTCCTGGTTGGAAACATGTCATGTGGATTTGGGTTGTTGGGAGGTTTTCGTGTCCACCTCTAAAAATTCACAGTTCGTAATAACATTTCGGAACAGTTAACACATCGTAAAGACATTTCTCAAAGCAATAGTTTAAAAATGTGCAGCTATGCAACACAAGGCCTGTAAACTCTGTATACTGTAAACCTGTATATCACATTAAACCTTTAGCTGTGTTTTCTCTGGTATCCGACTGTTCTCAGAGGAACTGTGTCTTCTTATGAGAGCTACAAGAGTTTCTGCAGATATGCAGCTGAATTCATGACAGAATGAGCCATAAAACAGCAGCACAATGATCGCAAACAGCCACTCCAATATTGCAGCTCCATGCTGCAGAACAAAACTTTCCTGAACAAAAAACACGCCACCTACAGGACAAAACATTAAGGAACATAAAGAGAAATACTAAGAAAATAAATCATGCAACTCATTATGTCACATCATTGGGTTCCAACAGTGGCTGAGAAACAATAACAAACACACAGATGACACACATACACAGATGCAGTGAAGGATACTAAGCACAAGGGTTGTGAAGGCGAGCGTGCTGAACAGAAGTCTCATATGTGCAGTCTGGAGGTCTCTGTGTGTCTCGGCCATGCGGTAGGACAGAAGTGTCTGCACACACACAAACAGTAGACTGGCAGGGAAGGACAGACCTGCTCCAACATAATGGAGAAGTTTTGCATGATCCACCTGTAAAAAAACAAACACAGGTTTGATTTACAGTAGAAGACACACCAGCCTCAGTCTCGAATCTGCTCCAAATTGTAGTGTTGTCTTACTTGGAAGTTTCCAACAACCAAAAGTCCAACAGCACAGAGCAATCCAGCACAAAGACCCTCAATGTTCAACATACTGTTGTTTTGCTTATGAATCACCTGGGCATACCGCAGCAGACCAATCAGAATCACTGGACACAAACAACAGACCAATTGGATTTCTTTATGTTTCAGTGATGCTTGAAGATGAACCACACAACATCAGTCTGATTGACTCACCCATGAAGGATGCAGCAGTACACAGCAGACTGAACCAGCAGCTCTCTGGAGGAACACGACCACATTTACTGCACATACACACACACACACACGCACACATGTTGGTACATGTGAGACTATCCATAGACATAATGGCTTTTATACTGTACAAACTGTATTTTTTATTCCCCAACCATAAACAATAACAAAAAATAACCATTTAGTGTGTTTTTAAGCGATTCGCTGTTGTGTGTTGTGGTACCTAATGAGTGGAATACTCTCCAGTGTGCAGCAAAGATCAGAGCTGCTCTGAAGAACAAAAGACTTCTCACAGGAGGAGTTATACACCCTATAAACGAGAGATAACCATAATGAATCTACATAGACATTTAACACCCCACACTGATCAACCAGATTATTGAATACAGAAATCAGGTGAGACATACAAAACAAGCTGTTAAACACTGATTCATCAACCCACTTAATCTTTGAATCAATATGATCTGATCAAATGTTACAGGACATCTCATTAGTTCTATTGATCAGGAGATCTGAAGTGATCAGTTCTGTTCTGTGACTCAGAAACTCAATATTCACCAGTTACTGATGGAACACACGTGCTGATTGTTCAGGGCCATCGCATATCTGTGGATATGACAGAGAGCTGTTACCATGAAACAATCACAATCTGTACACACCTAATCTGTCTCTTATCTTACAATTCCAACATGCAAAACAACCTTTAACAAAACTTTTTCTTTTAGTTTATGATTTCCACACAAATTGTTTATAAACTTCAGTTTAAACTTTAGATAAATAAATGTGAGTATCACTTTTGGACTTTAACATCACTTTTCCTTGTTGCTGAACAACATTTAAAAAGCTTAGTTGTTAAACACACTGTATGGTAAACACTTTAAAAATATACCTTATGGGTTTTTAGAAACAACCACAACTAACCACCAAATTATCTGATGGTAACATTAAATAAATTAGTAAAGAAAAACTTACATAATCCAGATGGCAGGTAGTGTGAACACAGGCAGACTGATGGGAATCAGGAAACACAGAGACATTTCTACTGTTTCTCTGAAACAAACTCTGGACAAATTCACAGACGGTGGAAAGATTAGACACATGAAGACAGTAGCGTTTAGTCTCTTTAGCTTAAAGGTAGGGTAGGCTAGCAATATGAAGCTAGCTCTGAAAGCACAATATCCCACCCTCCCGTTAGAGCGCTCCCCAAAGCCACGCCTCCTCCAAAACACATGAACGCATGCACTGTTTGACAGGCAAGTAGGACTAAATGCAATGATTGGATGAACGTTTTATAGTCCTGCTACTTCCACAAAAGCTAAATATTTGTTTAAATATATTTAGACCACTTTACTAAATGCGGAACAAATCGCCTACTCTGTCTGTAAGTACTGATGTTGTGAACAGTACATTAATGCATTTGGCAGACGCTTTTATCCAAAGCGACTTACAGTACATTCAAGTTGTACATTTGGTTGGTACATGTGCTCCCTGGGAATTGAACCCACAACCTTTTGCGCTGCTAACGCAATGCTCTACCAGCTGGGCTACAGGAACACTGATCTAAGCGCTGATCTCAGTTTTCAGGTCTCTGCCATGTACTAAGACTCCAGATGCACTCCAGAACATCAGACACTGAGAGACCGCGACACATGCTGGAAAGAAAAGTTTACACAAGAGTGCCAGACGTTTTACGTACTCGTGACGGTGTTGAATTCATTGATGACCAGCAGGTGGCGGTAGAGATAGTTCTGTCTCTCTCTCGTACACGTTAATACTGAGCTAATCATTTTCTTTCCCACACAAAATGGCCAAGAGTATTTACGCAGAATTTGTCTTTTGAATTACTTGAACCAACAGCTACATAAAAATGTGAACCAACAGCTACATTAAAAAGATCATGCACAATACAAAAATAAACAATACATCTAAAAACATTTTTAGTTGAATATTAGACTGGTCAACTTGTGCAGCAGAACACTTGCTGTGTAAACCAGTGTAAACCGCTCCTAAAGCGTGCATGCAGAATATTATCTCTCTTGATCATGTGTAATGTTCATGTTTATCTCATCTGAGCAGGAGTTTCTACATTTCTGCCATCAGAAAGTACAGCTCATTCCTGTTAATCACTGTATCAGCTACCAGTGCTGGCAGTTAACCAGATGAACTCTGGGTAGTGTAAGTGACTAACCAGATTGACAACTTCACTGTCGTAACTCAAGTTCAGAGTCTGACAGGCCTCAATAGAAACAACAAGCTGTGTCAATGAAACTCTGACGGGACTCAGATATTTCATCAAGGAAATACTAGAGTGCTTCAGATGCCTCTGGACTGTCAGTTGCTGTACGACTCAAAAGTCACATATAAAGAATCTGTTTTATAGTATAAACTATAAACATATGCAGAATGTTATTTTCTACTATTCAGACAACAAAGCAACAGATTTTATTATTGTTTATTATTGTTGTGGATTTTTAATCCTCTTTAATGAAACCCTGAGTATTTTATTTACAATTTCAAATGCATTAGCTCAATGAAATATGACATCATCTGTGATCAGGTCAAAACGTAAAACATATTCAAACAATCACTTTTCTGATTTCATGTGCATTCATGTAGTACAAGCTATTGCTTTATAAATCATTTTATGGTGTGGCGATCAAGTTTTTCTTAAATCAGAGACGTTTTTCATGTAATGAGCACTTTCAGTACATCCTTCACCCAGATTCACCATCAAGTTCTTCTAAACCTGTGTGCTGTTGGTCTTCTGTGTTTCTCCTCACAGTAGATGAGAAGATCACCAGTTCACAGCGGCATGAGGGAGAGTGAACGATGACTGAGGTTCTCTCAGGTTCTTCTTACTCTTGTTTCAGACTCTTCTCCTTCTGCCCTGCAGGGCCTTTGATGTAGGACTGATAGAAGAAAGAACAGAAGAGCAGCAGGTAGGTCAGATACATTAGGGATCCCCACATAATGTTGTCTGTGTTGGACAAGCAGTGGATGTTGTCTCTCCAGTTGTAAACGAGCCCCGTCACACTCAAACCCACGACCATCTGCACAATCTGCATCATGGTGATCAGAAGGGCGATCGGGCGTGGTACACGCAGCCCGGCTGCTTTAGCTGCGTAATAACTGTACATGACAGAGTGAACAGTGTAATTCATAGACATGAACCATCCGCCTCCTGCCACACGGTCTCTGTAAGAGTACCAGGTGTAGAGCAGCACGGTGATGTGATGGTACCAGTGCAGGAAGATCAAACGCTGCTTACGAAGAACGATGAACAAAGTGTCACCTGAATAAAGATGGACAGAGTGTTTCTAAAAAAACACATAGGTCTAAATGTACCTGCACAGTTAAAAATATTTCTGAAGCAGTTCATGAACTAAAGGTCTGTCTGCACTTTTATGTGTCTGATTTCCACAGTTCAAAATCACCCAGGAGTTTCTATGTATATGCAGAATATTTATAAGAAATATTTGACCAATTCTTTTGAATCTTTTGTATTTATGGACACACTGCAGGAGATCTCACAGTAACACAGATAAACTCCTCTGAACAGATTAACACATTCACTTGTGTTCTGTACTCTGTTGTTTGTTCTATGTGATGTCACCGTCTGATGATTTTATATAATCGTGGTGATAGAAAAGATTAGCCAACAATGTAAATAATCTTGATGATATGAGTGCAGCTGGATCTTACCCAGCTCTGGGACTTTGCTAAGAGTAAAAGCAAATGCCCAGAACTTGCTGATGGGGGCACCATAGAACGCTGTGTCACACACAGAGTGCCACAGCCCGTACGATGTCAGAACATTAATGACGTACCAGCCTGTCCGCATGGCACCGATTATACTGACAGACAAGAAAACAGAAGCCAATTACTGAATCCCTTCAGTCCAGCTGAAATTAAACAAGAAGCTTCATATTGATTAATGTCATTAATTTACTGAAACTGATGCTGTAATATCACACACTGATGTGTCAGCTGTATTATTCTCAGTATAACAGTGATTATCAGAGAGCTACATCAGGCTTCTCATTCAGTCTGTTGGGATTTTTGTGCTAGTTTTATTTCACAAAATCAAAGGTTCTCTTACAAAAGTAACGTCACACTTTCCTAAGCAGGAAAGATGATTTTGTTGTTGTATTTTTGTATGTCATGAACTGAGACAGAAGACACACACCTGAACTTCTCTTACCTGAATATGGCCAGAGATAATGACCAGAGCATGAGTGGAGTCCGCAAGTCCAGTTTCTCTCTATCCTTCATAAACACACGTCCAAAATATATAGCAGCCGCATATGTGCCAGACAGCACAAACGCCAGTCGGCTGAAACACACAAATCATCATTACAATGAAACACTCCTGACCTAACAAAAGACTTCTGATATAAACGGATGTCAAAGTGGGTGAAGATCCTGAAATCAACATGAAATGCCATAGACGTACAGAACACACGTCATCAGTGCTTGATATTCAACAGAACAACGTTTAGCTGATGTCACAAACTCTCTGTCACCTCACATCAATTCTCCATGAATGAGATTATGCACTTGATGTTGACAGTATCATTTCAAACATCCATGAAAACTGAATCTGGATTTAAAGAATTTTGTTCCAAGCTCTGCTAGAAAGTGGATAGACTCGGATGTCACAATCAGCTGCAGGTTAAAGTTCATCTGTCTGTCCTTCACCTGAACCTGATCCGATCACAGACATTGATCAATCAGTTACAGTCATAAATCTTTAACTCCACCTATAAATCTCTCATAAACCTGTCGCTCAGCATTAATTAAATACACTAGAAAAAATACTACTATCATGAATAGATGCTATTAAGTATTTATGACTTGTGGTTTTGGTGTTATACATGAAGATACATGACAGACAGACCTGTTCTAGATAAATAGACTCTGGCTCTTGACTGCCCCCTTTCACATTTATACAATCACTACGGTATGTTACACATTGACACTGCTAAGATATATAATATTACGATAAAATTATCATAAATGGCATGTAAAGTGGAACATGTGTGTTCTGTAGCTCAGCTGGTAGAGCGTTGCGCTAGCAACGCAATTGTCGTGAGTTCGATTCCCAGGGAACACATGCGCTGACAAGAAAGTATAACTTTAATGAACTGTAGGTCGCTTTGGATAAAAGCGTCTGCCAAATGCATTAACGTAAAATATACATCAATTGTAGTGAATTATATTTTAAATTGTATATATTACAAATTACATTGCATATTTGTCGATTCTCATATTTCATGTATTTTACATTACAATCAGCAATACTGCAACACAGATTCTATTCTGTGTGGAGTTCTGCCTGAAAAACGTAAGGGCAAAATTTTGATGTTCACGAGATTATTGAAGTTCATAATGTTTATTTCATCTGAATGGACTCACCAGTTGTTCTGAAACCATTCATTTGCTGCTCGATCATCAAACTGACGCTCAAAGTCAAACAGGAGGAGCGACTCGTTCATCTTGAAGAATCTTCCCGGTGTGATGTTCCGGTAACCGCGCGCGGTGACAGCAGAGGTTCGGCGGCCACGCCCTCCTGCACGAGCTCATAAATGCATGTGAGAGTGGGCGACATCACGGCAGCCGTCCCATCCAATCAGTATCCACAGACTCTTGCAGCTTTCAGAAGGAAAAGTCAATTTTCCGCGTTGAAACACGAGATCGTTTCCTAAAAAGACACACAAAGACTAACACATGAAATCACACAAGCGCAAACTCGCACACCTGTACCAGGTGAACCAGCCGAACCGGACCAACAACTGTAAACAAACAGAGAGAAATAAAGATCAAATGAAGGCGTTGAAAGACAGTTTAACATAAACATTATTCCTCATAAAAATCTTTTTACTTCATTAATGGGTTTATTTGTTAATATTTTCGCTCAGATAAACTGGAAACCTGAACCTGGAATTAGTTCCCACCTTTCAGTCTTCGCGCAGACTTTTATTTTGAAGAGCGTGCGGTGGGTCCCGTTTCCGGGTTTTCGTGCCGTTGCAGCTGCAGTTTTTATTGCAACAAACATACGGACAGCAGCATAAATATACACTGCAAGTACTTGATTATGAGTGATTGTCGTCGCTTTCAACTAATATGAAAGTACACGAATGAAGATAATACGAATGAATAGTCGTGTCAAACTCAGTCATAGAGAGCGGCAGCTGCATGTTATGTGTGTGTCATGATTTATGTTCATGCTCCAGTGACGTCAGTGCACGAAACACTCCTTTAATGTAGTAGTTTTGCGCAGTTTAATGAAGTTGTGGCTTGTTATCAATGTTGCACAGCTTGTCTTGCTCTTATAGGCGTTTCTGTGTTAAAAGCTGATAATGATTTTGAAAATTCATTGTGCGGAAACTCATTCGGATAGCTTGCACATATATATATATACGTTTGTTTTAGTGTTGGCTGATTGCAAAAATGAAAGTTTTACTTCTGAAAGAGCCACGAGATAATGAAAATGGACCAGACCCTTATATCGACGTAATGCTTCATTCTGTTATAACATTACTAATAATGGTATTACTTATAATACAGCAGATTTTGGTGTTATGTTTTTCTTTAGGAATTGGCCTTATATGGACATACAGCTGATTTAATTCCTGTGCTGTCATTTAGATTTGTGTCTCTGAATGAGCTCTCAGAGCGGGTGAGTTTGAATCTTGTTTCTAAATGACGGTGTTGTTGTGGTTTTATTAGTTATGAACTTTGTCATGTTGATTTGAACACAAAAGCTCTTTGAGCCAGAGAGATCTGGAGGTCTGATCTTCACCAGTCCACGAGCTGTGGAGGCTGTGAGAACATGTTTAGACTCTCAGAAACACAGTGAGTATTTCACAATGCATGGCATGCCAGTTGCTTTTCAGATGTCTGAAAGCATTTGGTCTCTGTAGTGGACCTGAATGACTACAATATGTTACTAAATGTAAAAGTTAAAGATTTAAACTCTTAGTTTTAATTGACATTTATCCACAAGGAAGCTAATATTCCCAGAACATCTGTAGCTGTTTTCATGTGTAGCTCAGTACACATTCAAAACCACTGCACTTGATTGAAGTATGAATTCCCTTCAGTGTTTCTGCTGATGATGTTGCAGCTCTCCAGTAATGAAGCTGTTTTACAAATATGAAGGCAGCATTCTGGGTCACTATGTGGATATCATTTCAGCAGAAGCACACAGAGAGACTACGGCCACTGGATGTCAATGTTTGACCACTAAACATGAAATCCATATGCAATTCAAATGCTCTTCAAATTCTAAAGCGGTTCTGGAATTAATTACATTTAGGCATTTGGCAGACGCTTTTATCCATTGTTACTGAGTAACAGTAACGCTATGCTCTAACCGCTGAGCTACAGGAAAGCTGTATTCTGTATGCAGAAAAGTAACACTAATTAATGGTTCATTAAATTAATGTAGCAAACAGATGGGATTCAGAGATGGGATTTTAAGTCTGATGTTAAGGAGCTAACTGGAATGAAATATTAAGAAAAGTTTCTGACTGCTGAATGTGCAGTTTTCAATGCATAATGTTGCATTGTTCTGATACATAGCATATCTGATCTTTTTGCTTAACACAAATGTTGAATCCAGTTCTGTACTGAACACAGCACTAGTTCAATGTATTTAAGTGTGATTTCTGTGTTCTTTTTCAGAATGGGACACGGTGATGGACAAATGGAATTCAAAGTCGATTTATGTTGTTGGAAAAGCAACTGCATCTTTAGGTCCAAAATCTAAGTCTAACCTGTCTTAGACACTACAGTTCAGTCAAACACACACCCATACATACACCTGTTAGAACCCACAACACAAACATCCCCCATTAGAACTTGACGCCTGGTAGAACTCAGAAAAGCTGCTGGTCCTGCTAAAACGTTTACATTCAGACCAGAAAGTGTGTTCAAATGTGTCACGTAATTGGAGCAATTATTAAACAGCATTGTATTGTGTATCAAGGACCAAATAAATAACACATTTTATCACATCTGCAGTGTTTATATTCTGCACCTGTGTTCATTTTCATAGTCACTATTTTCTGTTAAAAATGAACAGTATAATAGTTAATGATATTTATCAGCATTATCCAATAATGATTGTTTTCTTGTGTTTAAGTAAGAGGGCATTTGTATTTGGATAGATAATTACTGATTAAAGCTGATGTCATGTTGTATCAGATTCTCTGTTGTATGCAGTTGTAGATTTGGGCCTAAAGCCAATTGGTGAAGGGACTGGTACTGCAGACACCCTGTCTTCACTCATCATACAAAGTAAATGTTGCTCCCACTTCCACTGATAGTACTAATGCCTTTTACTCACATATCACTAGACTTTGATTTTATTATGTGATTCTCACAGGAGAAAATCCTCATATTCTGCCCCTGTTGTTCCCCTGTGGGTCCATCAAGCGAGAAGTTCTGCCAATGGCTCTCAGAGAGAACAGTGAGAGATGATTTACTCCATTCTCATGTTCATAACAAGCCCTGAATGTTTCTTCTCATTTTCGTTTTATGCTTGTCTCATTCTCTCTGTGTTTCTTTGACAGATATTCCTCTGGACACTCTGACTGTCTATCAAACATCTGAACATCCAGATCTGCAGAAGAACATCACTAATTATTTCTCTAAGCAGGTTCTGTTCTGTAGTCAGGCATGTTTCCTCTCTGTAGGAGTGTGTTGATTTGTGTGCTGTTGTTAACCTGCATATGTGTGTGTGTTTCCAGGGTGTCCCTGCGAGCGTTGCTTTCTTCAGCCCATCAGGGGTGAAGTTCTGTGTGGATTTGGTGATGAAATTGGCAGGATCTCAGATGGACCAGATTAAGGTGTGACAATAAATATATAACTGTTTAATATAATCAGATTATATTAGGATCTGCATTAAGATGAAAGGTTTAATCCTAAACCAAATACAATACGCAACACGAAACATTAGTTAATCAAGAGTCAAAATCAGGGGCAGTACAATGTAATATAACTAGTAATATCACATTCTGTCACGCTAAGCTTATTACTGGAGCAGCTACAACTGCTCAGAATTCATGACAGAATTAAATCCTTCATTTTGTGTGTTTCAGAGAATATATGGTTAATAAAACATATATACTGTATGTGTTACATATTTATTGTATATTTGTATATGTATTTATTGAATTGAAATTAAAGCAGATGAATGATTTGTGTTCTGTTTTTCAGTTTGTGTCGATTGGGCCGACCACAGCAAACGCTCTGCAGTCTTACGGTCTCACAGTCAGCAGCTGTGCTGAGAAACCCACAGCCCGACACCTCTCCACAGCAATCTCACAGGCCCTACAGACACCCACCTCTGACCCTTGACCTCTGAGCCCTCCATCAGCCTGCTGAGGAGAGGAGTTGTGTGTGATGTTTAGAGATGTTTTACTTTTGTGGTCGTAAGATCCCATCATGTGGTCATAAGATCTGATGGACATAAGCAGAATGATGATTTAGAACTGAACTGTGTGTAAATAAATGATAATAGACAGATAGATAAATCTGAAAATCAACAAGAATATATATATATATATATGAATATATATATGAATATATATCTCTGTATGTATATATATATATAGATATTTATTTGGTAATTGGGTATCTTCTGACTGGAAAGACACAAGAAAGTGAGCAAGGACTCCATAAGAAATTGTGCTAGAGATCTTAATGAAAAATATTTGCTTATTTTTACATTTTGACAAAATGTTCCATGTCCAAAATGATTAATACCCCTAACCTTATAGCGATATTTTCAGGATATACCCTCATCTGTGCTTTATGATGAATGAAAGTAACTGCTTCAGATTTCATTGTCTGCTGTCTTAAGATTATTTAGAAACTTCTTTGTTCTCTTAGCATAATATTGTTAGATGAAGCTTTTGAAATAAAGTTTGTGTTTAAATTGCATTTGTCTATTTAACATTGTTCAATTAGTGTTGAGGTTCAGGATCTTAAATAATACTATTGCTTTATTCGTTTATAATTCAAAATATGATTCAATTACTAAATAAATTGTGATAAGTGTTAATTGCCCCTCGTTTGTAAGTAGCAGGCAATAGACACGTGACATTTATCACACAGAGATGTGATTGGATCAACCCTGCCCACTCCACACATGACAGTTTAAAGTCTGTCACAGGTCATACAGACTCAGCAGAAACATTTAGTGGCGATAAGACCCACAGCAACCCTAATCAAGCACACCTGAATATCTCTGCACGGATCAGTGTACTGAACGTATTGTGACAAAAACACTGCTGAATGCGAATGATACCATTTAACATTTACTCATTGTTAGCATAGCAAAATTAATAGACTGATCATGTTTCAAAGAATATCCTCATTTGCCCAGTTATTTTATTTTTGATGTCCAATACAACTTTACAGCAGTTTAGTGGAAATGTGTCTATCACTTGGTAGAAAGTACTTAGTCCCATAAAACAGATGTTAACATAACCTTATTATTTGTCCTCCTGCATTGAAGATAAACGGCTTTTGTTCACTACAATGTGACTGATTCATGATTATTTCAGGGAGTTCTTCATGGGACTGGCCATGGCTTGGGTCTCATGACTCAGGCTTTGAGATCGACTAGCTAGACAATAAATCCATTCACAGTCTGTAATGTAAAAATACTGCAGCTATTCAGAAAACGTAAAGCATAACACTGTAATTCTGGACAGTATTTTACACATTACACACAGTTTTTCTTTCATGAGGATGAAGCTCTGTGCTCACACTTGTTGTGTCGTGTGTTCAGGTGCATGGAAACCCAGCTCAGGATTCTCAGGCCAGTTTTACTTGGATTTTCTCCTCCCGAGATTCTTAAAAGAAATCGGGTCCAGACCTTGATCGGGTCTGTTGCTGAGTCCAGATTATCTGGTAATGTAAAACATTTACAGATTGAATCTCCTAATCTGCTCTGAGAAAAATCTGAGCTGCTCCGATCATATCAAACATCTGATGAAAAGTACTGATGATTGCATCAGTACTACACAATGGAAATGAATGGCAGACTTTATGAAACAGCCATCGTGAAACAAGCTGATTTACAGATGTGTTAGACAGTGGAGATGGAGGAATAGGTTGTTGAAAAATGGTACAAATGGTAATGTAAAAACGTATCATAACCACTTTGTCAAAGACAAGGGAAATCGCCTCTGTTTGAAAGTATGCTGGGTGAGTGTAGAAAGATTTGAATGTAAACTCAAAAAATAAAACAGTAATTGCATCACAATCTATATTTGTTTACATCTGCTTCCTCATGAGATAACAAGATGCTCTCTCTGACAGGATAATCTTAATATCTTTGTCATGGGTGTCTGTCTGTTTGCACGTTCAGAGTGGGACCATTATCTCAAAAATATGTTTGTTTTATTTGCTGATGGAGTTTGATGTACATGATAACAAATATTAGTGGGAAGTTAATGGTAGCAATGCATGAGCATGTTCTACACACAGTGTGCAACATCATGTGTCCTAATCTGCTTGTAGATGTTTAACTTGCTGCTGCACAAGACAAATAACCATCAGCAGAAGAGACACTGTGTTTGTGTGTGTGTGTTTGTGTGTGTTTGTGTGTGTGTGTTTGTAACTGTCTATGTGTAAGTGTGTCTTTGTGTGTGTGTGTGTGTTAGGGTTAGAGAAACAGATTTGTGAAGCTTCAGGGTCAATGTAGGGTCACTGTAGACAGACAGACAGACAGACAGACAGACAGACAGACAGACAGATAGGTGTAAAGAGATTAATTTTTGACAGATTAATTCATGTGTTTCACATACAACACCCTTTTCAACCCATTCACAATAAACACAAATACACAAAAGGTTTGCAGTTGAATGCAAAAACAACTCAAAATGATATGCGTTATGTGTCGTGTGATATGCAAGTAAAAATGTTAATTTCTCAAAGCATCATTGTTTTATATTGAAATATAAACATACACATTAAGATAAACTCTGAATGTTGATTCAATGTCTCTTCTCCCTCTTGTATGTGTGTGAGTGAGTGTATGTGTGTGCTTGTGAATCTAATTTCTGTTTGGATATGATCCTGAATTACAGACACATATCATCATCACAATTATTGGCTCACATATTCATGCTGTCAGTTAGATGTAAGATTCACCATATGTGAGATGTTCTATTCAAGCGTGTGTGTGCTCTTGTTTTTCTGCCATTGTGGGGATCAAGTGTCTCAACAAGAATGACAAAAGATCTACATTGTGAAGACCAGCTAGTGGTCCCCAAGAAGATTATTGATTGTTAAACATACAAACTGATTATTAAACACACCACATAGTGCAAATGTAAAGTCATTATGTCTATGGAAAGTCCCCACAAAGCATAGAAATCTGATGTGTGTGTGTGTGTGTACCTGCTTAACAATTCTTTCGGAATAAATTTGGAAATAAAGAAGTTAGAATTAAATCTGACAGTTTATTGTTGGGGACATTCAGAAAGTCCTGCAGTTAAATGTTTTTTACAGTTAAATGTTTGTTGGTGTTCATTAGGGTTAATCTGTTGTCATTCAATCAGCTATATGCAAAACCTATAAGAATAGAAATCTCTGATATATCCCGTGTAGATAGGGTGTGTAGGCAGTATGGGAGAGCAGTATGGTGATGTCAGAAACACCATGGATATGCTCCATATGCTTCATAATCCAAACTGGGTTATGTCTGTGGGTGTTGATATTAAATTTGTTAGATCTTTGTGATTAGTGATTATTTGATGTTGTCGTCTTTCATTCTGGATTAACATATTGAGAAAAACTCCTTAGCTTTTCTGTACAAGCTGTTTCCTACAGCTTTCCTGTAGCTCGGTGGTTAGAGCATGGTGTTAACAACGCCAAGGTCATGGGTTCGATCCCAGGGATTGCACACATACTCAATGTATAGTGATCAATGTGTAGTATAATGCAATGTAAGTCGCTTTGGATAAAAGCGTCTGCCAAATGCCTAAATGTAAATATTGTTAATACAGCAGAATATTACCATGACAGATCTGGTGATCAGACGCACTCATCAGGTCTGATGAACGATGCTGGGTCGTCACAGATTGATTGTGGGTTAAAACATTGTGACTGCAGCACGACCCCTTGATGTGCCTGTCTGTTTGTCTCCCTGCCTGCTTTTCTGCCCGTCTGTCTGTCTGTTCACTTGGCTCGGTGGAGTGTTCAGTATTTTTCTCTCAGTTCATAAAGATGATGCATTCATTTCCTCTGTAATAGTAATATCCAAAAGAAAATGATTATGAGCCTGATTCCACTTTTCCTGAATGAGTGTAATTCTGGATGGGTGATAATGATGTCTCAACACTGCTCATGCAATCAGAAACAGACGACTGTTATTGTCCTTCATTATTTTGGAGGGTCTGGTCATGTGATTTTGCTATCTGGCTGTTGCAGGTAGTCTGCGCAGTAAAGAACATGATCATTATGGTTTATTTCACTCATCAGAGACAAAAACAGTAGTAAATATGTGCAGATGTGCGGGTGATTGTCAAACATCATTCATCAGATTATTACCAGATCATTCATCTCTAATCAGATTCCCTCACACTTTTACCTTATAGCAAAAGTAACAATGTAAAAGAGTTTATAATGCAAATGTAAATTAAAATAATGTTAAATTAATTTGTTCATGTCATTATGTGAATTCAATGTCAATGAAAATAAGAAATAAATGCACACATACAGAAGATGTTCATATACAGTACTGTCATGTTATCTGTACAGAACAATAATAATGGCATCAGACACATTATTCCAAATGCCACGATGAAACGTTTATTTCGACACAGTTTTTCAAACAATCTCATTTATTTCTGCCGTGCATTTGAAAGTGCTGTTGATCTTTATTTTTGACATTCTGTTTTTTCACATGAAGAAAAAGAGGAATTCTTTCTCCAAACTGCTGGTTTAAATCCTCTTGACATGAGCAGATGAGTATAACAGCACAGCAAACAGCAGGTACCTTTGACACTAATTAAATATTCATATTTTCTAGGTCAGAGGTCAGGGGTAAGATCACTGAAATACATACTCATTTTGAAGGGCATGTGAGGGGAACACAGAGTAGCGTTCATCTACAAACTGAGTTTTTTTTCACATTGTTAACCTATTTAAAACCCATTGAAACCTTTAATAAATAAGTTTGATTGATTCCTAAAGCAAAAAGCTAACTAACTAACTAAATAAATAGATCGAAAAATGTGTAAATGAAAAATAAAGGTCATTGAAGTCAAATAATCAGTGTGAAACTGCCTTTATACATGCTGATTAAAACAACCAGGCACTCATTTGCATTTTAATGAAGGGGAAGAGTTTGACTCTGGTTTTGATATTTGCTGGGAGAGATTATATTTATAATCTCCTAATGAGCTGAGGAAGGACACAGATCAGAGCAAAGACAATCAAATTCCTTGAACATAGGAACTAAACATACTAAACAGAACCACCATCTGGCAGTTTTCATTGAACTACAGTCAGACACACTATAAACATAAAACACTGAGATAATACAGGGACATTTCAGTGTTTCGAAGATTAATTGTAGCAACTTTATTGCATTAGATTCATCTCATTGAACATATTCTCCATTAAAGACACATTCACCTACATCAGTCACTCGCTTCATTTTGAAGCTGCAAGGCTTTCTTCTTCAGAACACAAAAGATTAAATAAATATCTGCATGACTGGATTCAAGATAACAGCAGTATATTATGATTCACCTGAATCGTGCATTAAAGAGGAATCAGCAGTTGTTTTTATAAATTATTTAAACAACATTAGTGAGTGACATCACTATAGCACTATGTACTGTACTCTGCACTGTAACTCAATTCAGTGTAAAATAAAAGCTGTCATCACACGCATGTTAGAAGCATTTGGCTTTGTGACACAAACGTTTTCAGAAGAATGTGTTTATTTGTTAATGATTAAACATGAGTTGACATGAAGGCCTGTAGCTATTGAATGTCTTTAATGTTCTCAATTACAAACAAATCGATTCTCCTGATGGTGTCAGTCTGTCAGAAACATGGATTATCAGTGAGAAACTCTACCATACAAGACAGACAGTGACAAGATTCAGAAAATAATTAATTATCATTTTTGCCTTGTGTTGTTTTTCATTATTTTTTAGATGTTTATCACTCAAGCACTCAGTGAGGTCTTGCTCTGTCCTTTCTGTCAGTTATTATCCTACAAATCGTTTCATTTTAACTATGTTTAAGACAGACAGCTGAATCTTACGAACTGAATCTGTAATGTGTCTTTATTAGAATGTGTGATCTGATAGATTTAGGAGATTAATAAACAAACTCTGTCTCTCTGCATCACATATGCACAAATATGAAACGAATCAGTTCAAAGTGATGCATCAACAGCACTGAGGATGAAATGTGTCAGTCATTGCTCTGACCCGAGAGGGAGAGGCAGGGCCGGTTCT
>JAZGTJ010002673.1:29555-40591 GCA_036877575.1 Botia almorhae
GATAAAATCGATTTATCGCCCAGCCCTAGTCAGTGGGTAGCTGAGCAGGCTGCTTTGGGACAGCACATGTTGGGGGAGGAGCAGGAGAAGCAGTGCTTGCTGATGCTGAAGTAGCAGCTGTCTCTGATGTACTCGCAGCAGTATCATTGCTACTACTGTTAGTATAGGTAGGAGCAGCGCTACACTTTTTAAAAGCTCTAAAAAATGGATGCATTGCAGAAGTAACTTTCTCTTTGTGAGCTGATGAAAGCCGGAGTGGAAAGTAAGCAAGCTGGCTTTGTAAAAACTGCGGTGATTATTTGAAACAAAGCAGTATAGAACTACAGTGTGGGGCGGGTGTGTCAGACAACAGTAATTTGTCTTCAGTCTGTCACATTCAGCGGACGTGGACTCATCGCTGTGCTTGTTGTCACTGAACAAACGCTGCAGCTTCTTTTAAGTCTTTCCACTCCGTGACCGACCGCGCTGAAATCCCACACAACACCACGTCAGCCTGCGTCATGACTCATTTGCATACGGACGGTGATTGGATGTTTACCGAGGGCTCAGGGGAGGAGTGTGTGTGTGCGCGCGTGTGCGCGTGCGCTGCAGCCTGTGAATGAATACACACAGCGGCGGGACAGAGACATGAGGAAAATCTAATACCGTATTGTGTAGTGTCCCTTTTTCCGCTACCTCAAATCATTTTGTCAACTTGTAATATATTCACATGTGCTTTCTCAAGTTTTCACATTTTTGATTTAAGGGGGCAAGACATTTATTTGAGGGGGCGCTGCCCCCTCTTGCCCCTGCGTAGAGCTGGCCTCGGGGAGAGGTCACATGTAAACAGTTTTTCCATGTGAATTTTGGCACCAGGGCTGGTGTGAAGCCAAACACGCTGTCTGTTGGGTTTAGTTCATCAAGTGATGAGAGCAGGAGACACACACACACACAAACTGTTGTATGTGTGAATGCATGATCTGTATTTAAAACAACCAGAGATTCAGATCAATGTGACAAAAAATACAGTCAATAAATAATGTCAACTGAGTTTATTAAAAACCCTTCATACAGTTAACTGTCATAAACCATGTCTTTCCCAGCTTCTATTACATACAGAGGATACGTTTATTATTGCAGTACCAATGTTACGATGACATGAATATGATTCATAAATCATCATTCACAGAACTTACCTGAAAATAAATCTGCGCGTGTGATGGGTGGGGCATGAAGGTTATTGGTTATATCATTGGTTTGAGCGACTCGAGACCCCGCCTCGTTCAAAGACAGAGAGTGCTTGTGTATGTGTGTGTGAGAGAGAGAGAGAGAGAGAGAGAGAAAGCTCATGCGCGCGTCTCAGTGGCGTTCTGCTGGTGTGCTGAGCCGGTTCGGTTCAGTTCAGTTCGATGGGGATGGTTCGTTTGAAGATGAAGTTTTTTGGCGCTGTTTAAAGGTTCGGGAGCAGTTCAGAGATTCGCGTGCACGCGCTGGAAGACGAGCTCATTAACTTACTGCTGACGGACGTCACGGTAAGATCTGATGATCTTCACAAAGACCAGAGCTGCGTTTTTGCAAAAGCATCGTAAGCGTAAGTACATCGTAACGCCAACTGGATTGATGGTTTCTACAATCAACTTAGGCTCACGATGCCTTTGAGAAACGCAGACCCGGTCTGATCGTGAATTCTGCCAACACTGATGTGTTATTTTCTCTGGTGGACCTACAATGTTGATTTGAATTTGAATAAGAAATGTGAAGCAGTTCATCTGAATCTGTGCCTCTGAATCTCCCTCAGAATTACATTGTCACTCTCAGAAAAGTTCGATGATAAAATCTTTGGACATTTAAAAGGATAACTTGGAGGAAAATCCAGAATTAAAATCAATAATTTCAACTCCCATGTAAAGTCTGGGGTAATGGTTTGTATCGGTGTATTTTTATGTCATTCCATACCAGGACTTGTAGTGTCTGACTGTAAAGGCTATTATGAGATGTGTTTTGTTTATTATGATCAGTGAGTGATCTAGTTTTTATCTGAACTTCGTTTGGATTTGTCATTATGAAAATCAATACATGTATGTGATTCCGCAGTGATGTTAATAAAACCATGATATTAATTAACCATCATTATCTTTAACTTCATCTTATAAATAAGAAGCTATATAGCACTTATTCACTGTTGCCTCTTATTGTAGTTGAAGTTGTGTCCTTGTCCTCATTTGTAAGTTTGAATAAAAGCGTCAGCTAAATGACTAAATGTAAATAGATTTTTTCAATGTGTTAGTGGTTTAGTGAGAATGTTTAATAACGTGTGTGTGTGGTCATCAGTACATACATTAAAGGTGTATCACAGATTGCTTGTTTAGATATTTTTGTTTGCAGTTGGTTCATGTGGAGCAGATGTGGAGATGGTTCTGGTAATGCAGTTGGTTCATGTGGAGCAGATGTGGAGATGGTTCTGGTAATGCAGTTGGTTCATGTGGAGAAGATGTGGAGATGGTCCTGGTAATGCCGTTGGTTCATGTGGAGCAGAGGTGGAGATGGTTCAGGTAATGCAGTTGGTTCATGTGGAGCAGATGTGGAGATTGTTCTGGTAATGCAGTTGGTTCATGTGGAGCAGATGCGGAGATGGTTCTGGTAATGCCGTTGGTTCATGTGGAGCAGATGCGGAGATGGTTCTGGTAATGCAGTTGGTTCATGTGGAGCAGATGCGGAGATGGTTCTGGTAATGCAGTTGGTTCATGTGGAGATGGTTCAGGTAATGCAGTTGGTTCATGTGGAGATGGTTCAGGTAATGCAGTTGGTTTATGTGGAGCAGATGTGGAGATGGTTCTGGTAATGCAGTTGGTTCATGTGGAGCAGATGCGGAGATGGTTCTGGTAATGCAGTTGGTTCATGTGGAGATGGTTCTGGTAATGCAGTTGGTTCATGTGGAGATGGTTCAGGTAATGCAGTTGGTTTATGTGGAGCAGATGTGGAGATGGTTCTGCTAATGCAGTTGGTTTATGTGAAGCAGATGTGGAGATGGTTCTGGTAATGCAGTTGGTTCATGTGGAGCAGTTGTGGAGGTGGTTCAGGTAATGCAGTTGGTTCATGTGAAGCAGATGTGGAGATGGTTCAGGTAATGCAGTTGGTTCATGTGAAGCAGATGTGGAGATGGTTCAGGTAATGCAGTTGGTTCATGTGAAGCAGTTGTGGAGGTGGTGCAGGTGATGTGCTTGGTGCATGTGGAGCAGATGTGGAGATGGTTCTGGTAATGCAGTTGGTTCACGTGGAGCAGTTGTGGAGGTGGTTCAGGTAATGCAGTTGGTTCATGTGGAGCAATTGTGGAGGTGGTGCAGGTGATGTGCTTGGTGCATGTGGAGCAGATGTGGAAGTGGTGCTGGTGATGAATTAGTGAATGTACAGCAGGTGTGTAGATGGTGTAGTTGGTGCAGGTGACGCAAGTGATGTAGGTCTGCTGGTTACTGCTGTCTGTGTGATGTATGTTCATTTGTGTCACTGTTATATACAGCATCAGTGTACAGCAAAGAGCTGTAATCTACAGGAATGAAGAGGCTAAAATATAAGATTGATTTGAAAATGTATTATCATCAACACTCATAAGAGATGAGAGTTTGTGTGTTGTGTGTGTAGACAAAACCTGGCCTGTGCTGAGAGGTGCAGAATGCAGAATCAGCCACACAATATTCACAGAGCAAATATTGACCTTTCACAACCTCACTTACTTTGACCATTAGTGTAACTGAAGCTAATTGTCTGCAGGTGCACAATCTTTTAATGGTCTGAGGGACTCATGTTTGAAACACTGTGATAAACCTTATTGTGAGTTTCTCTGATATTTTCTATTGCTTCTAACAGACTGTTGTTTTAAACTGTTAATCACTGTTATATCTCAGGCTAATTTTTCTTTTCTAATTCTTCTAAATATGCCCTTAATCTCATTCAGACCTGTTGACTGCTAAATTAAAATGTGATTTATAAGATTCATTTTTCAGTGTGCTGCTGAACCTGCGCACGCACACACGCACTCACACACACACACACACACACACACACACAGTGGACAGATGGTCTCATAAGAGCCTCTCACTGGCACAGCGAGAGCGTGCCCACTGAAGTGTATCCGTGGCAACATCTCTGACTGTCACTAAAGACATCTCGTGTCAGATCTGTGGAGCTCCGACATGTTTTTCTGATGTTCTCACATTCATTCAGCTGATGCTAATGAGACGGACAGCTGAGATGTTTTATTACATGTGCTTTAAATGCTTCTCCCAGTGAGACCGGATGAAGAGGACCTGAGAGAGAGCAGCTTTCTTCTGGGTTGTGATGTAATCACAGCTGTTACACCTGTTTGTGAATGATATGAGTTTAACATCGGTGCACTGCTTATTCTTACGTTTACTTCATTTACCTTCTGTGTTTGTGCTACAGACACAAGCCATCCTCAGATCATGTGACTTTGTTAAGGAGTGTGTGAGTTTAGACTACCATAGGCCTCAGACGCATCTGTCTGTTAACATTTATTCAACGTTTTGGTTAAGTTGTTCATTTTCGTTGGAATTCAGTTTATTTGACTGAATACTGAGAATGTAAGCATAACATCTGAACAGATAAGAGGTCCAGCAGCTCTTATCAGAAACCAAAAACAATGAACTATCTGTACATCACAGGGAAGCAGCGAAAGTGTGTGTGCGTTGTCACCAAATAAAAAGTGCCATAAATTGGCTAAATACTAAATGCCTTTAAATGTAATGCTATGTACATGTTTAGGGTTTAGGGTGAGTGTGAGCAGTGTTGCTATTAAAGGCAGAGTGAGATGTGAGAGACAGTAATAATGACTGTCCAATGACTTCTGACTGTCTAAATGTTGCTGAGTGCATGTTTCTCCTTAGCAGAGATTAGCGGATTAGCAGAGAGGCTGAATGTTAAACACACACATGATGCTGTTGTTGTCTTTGTTAAGTGTGTGACTGTGAGAGCAGATCACTGATTCATGGAGATTATATCACCTCATCACTACTGATTCAGATTATTCAGATTATGCTATAACTCCTGTCAATGCTGTATTTCTTTTTACATGTGTTTACATGTGACAATTAACAGTTGATGAGAAACGTCGGCTGTAAATAAAAGTCATAAAATAATAAATAAAAGTAAACTATTTGAAAAAGCTCCCAAACCCAAAAGATAAAACGGTTCAATGTCTCAACCAACAGTTCAAAAGCGATTTAACGTCTGTTTAACTGTATTTGTTAACCAATATCTTATGTGACCTACAGCTAACATAAAGTGACAAGTTAAAATGTTGA
The DNA here is from genome assembly GCA_036877575.1 of Botia almorhae. NCBI lineage: Eukaryota > Metazoa > Chordata > Actinopteri > Cypriniformes > Botiidae > Botia > Botia almorhae. The sequence goes on from JAZGTJ010002673.1 coordinate 34,853, forward strand.
ATTCAACAAAGTTGAAGTGATATCACGTCCTCTGAAGGGTTTAAGCTGTAGGCATGTGGATTTTGAGTCCAGTGTGTTTTATGAGTACAAAGTCAGTAATGAAGAGTGTGTAAATGCCTGCAGCTGTGGCTCATCTTCTGCTATTATCAGTGATTGTGCATTAACTGCACTCAGCAGTTTTGGGTGTTGCAGTCTCATTACATTTACACACCAGCAAAACAAAAACAATGAATTGGAGGTGTTTTGAAAGTTGGGATAGGTGGGTGAATCAGCCTACAGGATGACAGTTTTATGTGCTGGGGAGGGAATGAGGTAGAAATGTGACTTTATTTGAGTCACTTTATTAGTTCCATTCTGTAAGTCAGACTGTTTTAGTCTGTGTAAGATGTGTGAGGTGATTTCCACTTAACTCCTGTCTACAGGTTCTGCTCACACTTGTTCCTCTCTGCCTATGTTTTTTACAAACTCACTTCTAAATTTGACTAAGAGAAGCAGTGTGAGAGAACTCATACAGTGACAGATCTGAGAGCATCTATAAGACCTCTTGTTCAGAGGCTCTTTGATTACCATGCTGATGTTTAAAAAAGATTTAAAATAGAATATAATGTACAATAAGCAGTACACTATCATTTCTTTCTGACTGCTGATGTGAAAAAACAATATGCAGCAGATACAGTAGAAGAATGACTAATAAAATACAATATAGAACTCGTAGAAAAAAGGGTTTGTGTAGGGGGATAGAATATATTGGTTGTACAGTATAAAAACCATTATGCCTATGGAATATCCCCATAAAACATAAAAACCCAATGTGTGTGTTTACTTAACCACATATAAAACCTCTTTTTGGGCAAATCCTTATTTGTATAAACACTATAAAAATATGAAAATAATTGTTCTTAAATGCAGAAAGTATTCTGTTAAACTTAGATTATATTGTTTATAACTAGCTGTGTATAAAAATACTGTGTAAATGTGTGTGAGACTACATGTTGTTTTAAAGAGTCTCTAGTTAATCAGGTCTGGTCAGCAGGATGAATCTGCTTCTCCTCATCAGCACTTTTCTCCTCTAGTTAATGTAGCTGCCCACAGTCATTGTTCTCCTAATGTTCTGATCATCCTGGTCTTTATGCTGGTGGATCTTCATCTCTGCTCTGATGAACAGTTGCTGATGTATTATGGGTTGCTGGATTGCTGACGGTCTCTTGTCACACTGTTGTTGTATGGTGATGTCACAGACAGCTCAACTGCTCATGTGTTTAAAGTGTCCATTTAAAGTGTGTGTGTGTTTCCTCAGAATTTCTGTGTCTTCATGTGTCACACAGTTACACAGTAAAGTCCAAACACTTTTTTGTATGTGGTTTTCTGTCTCATGTAACTGAACAATATCTTGTGCCTCTCTGTCGGTCTGAAATGACACATCTGAACTTCTAAAGAAGATTTTCAGCTTGAAGGTGGCTTGACCTTTTAAATTATTTACACCCATCAGCTCTTTTGCTGACACACACACTCGCACACATACTCGCAATCACACACACACTCGCACACATACTCGCAATCACACACACACATACAACACACTGCCTGGAATGAACATACAGTGCCTTGCAAAAGTATTCACCCCCCCCCCCTTTGCCTTTTTGCTATTTTGTTGCATTACAATCTCAAATTTAAGTGGATTGATTTTCAAATGATTTACATTTGATTTACACCACATGCTTACAATTTCTGAGTTGCAAATTTTTTTTATTGTAAAGCAAACAAAAAGTAAGACCAAAAACCCTGTGTGCATAACTATTCACCACCTCAAAAAAACCTTTTTCAGCAAGTACAGCTGCAAGTCTCTTTGGGTATGTCTGCATGAGCTTAGCACATCTAGCCACTTGGATTTCTGCCCATTCTTCCAGGCAAAACTTCTCCAACTCCTTTAAGTTGGGTGGGTCTTTAAGTCAGACCACAGATTCTCTATTGGATTGAGATCTGGGCTTTGTCTGTGCCATCTCAACACATTTAAATATTTCTCCCTAAACCAATAGAGTGTTTCGTTACCAGTGTGTCATTGTACTGCTGGAAGTTGAACCTCTTTCCCAGTCTCATCTCTTAGGCAGACTGAAACAGGTTTTCTTCAAGAATTGCCCCGTATATCGCACCATCCATCACTCCTTCAATTCTAACCAGTTTCCCAGTACACCCCCACAGCATGATACTGCCACCATCATGCAGGATTGTGTTCTGGAGGTGATGAGAGGTTTTGGGTTTGCACCAGACATAGCGTTTTCTTTAATGGCCAGAAAGTTAAATTTTAGTCTCATCTGACCACAGTACCATCTTTCAAATGTTTGGGGAGTCTCCCACCTGTCTTTTGGCAAACTCAAGACGTTCTTTCTTGTTTTTTTCTTTAAGCAAGGGCTTTCTTCTGGCCACTTTTCCATAAAGTCTAATAGTGGTTCTATCGCAGACACTCCAGTCTTTGCTGTGAACTTCTTCAGGGTTATTGTTGGTCTTTTGGATGCTTCTGGAATTAATGCCCTCCTTGCTCTGTCTGTGAGTTTTGGTGGGCGGCCCTCTCTTGGCAAGTTTACTGTGGTGCCATATTCCTTCCACTTTGCTATAGTGGATTTAATGGTGCTTTGTTGGGATTCAAAGTTTTGGATATTTTTTTTGGTAACCCAACCCTGATTTATATTTCTCCAAAATGTTGGCCCTGATCTGTTTGGAGAGCTCCTTGGTCTTCATTGTGCTGCTTGCTTGATGCTGCCTTTTGCTCAGTGGTGTTGCAGACTCTGGGGCTTTTCAGAGCAGGTATATATGTAAACTGAGATGATGGGACACTTAGACTGCAGACAGGTGCAGTCATGTGACCAATACAGCCAAGATAGTGGACGACATTCTTCATAGCTTTTGCTACTTTATACTCATTTGTTACTCGCAGCAACAACTCCACCTCATTGTCGGTCCATTTGAAAAATCGCTGCCTTCAGTTTGTTTTATTGTGAATGAGTGACTTATGGGAAACGATTGAAAACGATAGTGTGGACACGGAGCATTGTTTTTTTTTATTATTTATCGGGATTAGTGTAGACGTAGCCTTAGGAGCTTCATAGCAAAAGGGGTGAATACAAATGCACACACCAATTTTCAGTTTATTTTTAATGAATTGTTTTTTTATTTCACTTCATCAACTTTTATTTTGCATAGGGGTTAGCATATTGCATATTTTGCATAGATCCACTACATAAAAGCCAAATGAAAATCCTTTAAATTCCAGGTTGTAATGCAACAAAATATGAAAAAGGCAAAGGGGGTTGGATACTTCTGCAAGGCACTTTACATCTGTATTTACCTTCTGATGGTTAGACGGAGACCTGGAGAGGCCTACAAGCCATAGTGTGTCACACCCACTGTGAAATCTGGTGGAGGATCTGTGATGATCTAGGGGTGCTTCAGCAAGGCTGGAATTAGTCAAATTCATCTTTGTAAAGGGTGTATGAATCAAGCCACATACAAGCCTGTCCTGGACAAAAACTTGTTCCCCAACTCTGAGGATTGTTTTTCCAGCAGGACAATGCTCCATGCCACAGTCAATCAAGGTTTGGATAGAGAATCACCAGATTAAGACCCTGTCATGACCAGCCCAATCTCCAGACCTGAGCCCAATCTCCAGACCTGAGCCCAATCTCCAGACCTGAACCCAATCTCCAGACCTGAGCCCAATCTCCAGACCTGAACCCAATCTCCAGACCTGAACCCCATCTCCAGACCTGAACCCCATCTCCAGACCTGAGCCCATTCTCCAGACCTGAACCCAATCTCCAGACCTGAACCCCATCTCCAGACCTGAGCCCAATCTCCAGACCTGAACCCAATCTCCAGACCTGAACCCAATCTCCAGACCTGAACCCAATCTCCAGACCTGAACCCAATCTCCAGACCTGAACCCAATCTCTCTGACCACAGTTCATTTTCTGCAAATAAATGACTCACAATATGTTTTTCAAACATTATTTCATCTAAACACATACCTATAAAGAGTAAAACCAGAGAAACTGATAATTTTGCAGTTGTCTCAAGTTTTTCCAGAGCTGTATGTGTACCTTATATAAAGTCTTCTCACTACCCTCTGCTGGGCAGATGCTGTCGTTACACTGTTTCTTTGTACAGCGTTTGCACTTATACTATACTAACACAAAACAGTGTGTTATAAGTGTGTAACAAGTGTGTTTGTTGTTCAGGGGTGGGATGTGATGACCTATACAGCGTGTTAAACGTGCAGCGCAACATACGTGTGTGTGTGTGTGTCAGTATGGCTTTGACGGATAAACACAAAGTCAAGAGACAAAGACTGGACAGAATCTGTGAAGGTGAGAATCAATTTGACATTTTTATTGAGGTGTTGAGGTATGAGAGATTGTTTTATATTGTGATTTAGTCACAACTCTTCAGTCATGACTGTATCAGTAACAAGTGTGTGATTGAATTTATAAAACCACGTCAAATATCATTTACGCAAATGTTTGTGAACGTCAGTGAGATTCCTAAAGTGTGTGCTCACATATGAACAGAGTTGATGTAGATACAGTTATACAACGTTAAAGCGTTATGATCCCTGTGATTGGAATTGTACATGAAACAGGTCTGAAGTATTTCTGAAATTAGATATTAATACAAATGGGCTCTGTTGGTGTCTGTGGAAACCTTCAGCAGGACGATGCTTTGATGAATTCAAAACTCTGCTGGAAATGTGTTTAATCATTAGTGGGCAGCAGGACTCATCTACAGTGCAGTTACACAGACTGTAGAAAACAGGTCAGATCTGGTTTACAGAGAAGATCTGGCTGTGGCCCATGGGCTGGAGATGATGTCGCAGCTTCTTTAGCGTGTGCTGCTGGAAAGGTCATGTCAGGTTGTGGAGGAGAGAGGATGTGAAGAAGAAATGCTGGAGGTACAGGAGCTGTTTGGGTCCTTCAGCAGATGTTTGCTTAGCTGTGAATTTTTACGGTGTGTTTCTCTCTGTTGTTGGTGTAAAACTTCCCAGCAGCTGGTTCAAACTTTAGTGTGCCATGTACCGGATGGGTGAAAAGTAACTAGGCATTAAACATTGACTCTAGAACTTGCAGTGTGACTGGAGTCGTGATCTACGTAGGATCTTGCTAACGTTGCTTATGTTAAAATGACATTTTCTTGTACAATTTGTTTCAATAAATCAGTATTAGAAATACGGACTTTATTACCAATTTTTAATGCCTAGTTACTTTACACCCACCCTGTATTTATTCATTTATTACTTTTAAATTAAGGCAAACCTTGAAGCAACATCACACGTGCATGGTGATGTGTGTGTGGTTTGTGATGTGTGTGGAGGGTTGTGTGTGTGATGTGTGTGTGGTTTGTGATGTTTGTGGAGGGTTGTGTGTGTGATGTGTGTGTGGTTTGTGATGTGTGTGGAGGGTTGTGTGATTGATGTGTGTGTGGTTTGTGATGTGTGTGGAGGGTTGTGATGTGTGTGGAGGGCTGTGTGTGTGATGTGTGTGTGGTTTGTGATGTGTGTGGAGGGTTGTGTGTGTGATGTGTGTGTAGTTTGTGATGTGTGTGGAGGGTTGTGTGTGTGGTTTGTTATGTGTGTGGAGGGTTGTGATGTGTGTGGAGGGCTGTGTGTGTGATGTGTGTGTGGTTTGTGATGTGTGTGGAGGGTTGTGTGTGTGATGTGTGTGTGGTTTGTGATGTGTGTGTGGAGGGTTG
>JAZGTJ010002674.1:0-40575 GCA_036877575.1 Botia almorhae
GTTTACAATCTGTTTTACTGCTTACTGTTTACATTCTGGCTGCCAAAAACATACTCTAACATTTTACACTTGTTAAATGTCTTGTGCTGTCTGCACATGTTTTGCACTTGTGCACTTTATGTATATACTGTTTAATTTATGTATGCCTGCATGTCTGTGATGTTTAGTGTTTTTCTTATGAAGCACCTTGTTTCTGGAGAAACGTTGTCTCGTTTCACTGTATACTTGTATATGGCTGAAATGACAATAAACTCCACTTGTAACTTGTAACTTGTAACTTGATATCCGAAGATGACTGTAACCATGACAAGGCCCACCTCTGAAACTTTGATGTAAACACAGAATTTACTAAAAAAAGCTTCAACCACATAATGTTTATCAAGCTTGCACATCGAGTGTGAAACTTAATCATTAACATGCTCATACATTATTTTTGTTTTAACTGGATTAGTCTGTCAGGCATTATCAATACTTTTGATGCAGTGTATCCATTTAGCATGTATCCAATTTTTCTTAGACAAAAACATTAGACACAATGACGCAGACGGGATGCAATACATTTCCCAGTCTGACTTTAAGTGTCATTAGGTTCTCTGTGCATCAGATTGTGTTTTTAGGGCTCTGGCACACCCTGTGAGTTTATTCTACAATACGGTAAAAAGTATTGTACAGTTTTGTTCTCAGTGTAAAAGCTTCATTTAGGAGACAAAAGTTATTTGTTAGGGTCATTTAATGCTTTCAGAGGCAGACGAGCAACCGTTTGACCTAAACACAGAATTTTTCCTTTCTTCAAAAGCAGCACACTCAAAGGGAATGAGAGAAACACAATTTACATTACTGGCATTAAAGCAATTCCAGACAGCACATTCGTACATGACTCCTGTTTCCAAACAGCTCAGTTCAGTGTATTTGTACGTGTTCAGATAATTCTACTGTAGATGTGACTATAATCAAGCGATCATGAGAAGAGAAATGGCTTAATGTTTTCACTCGTGTATGGGAATAGTACATTTCTCTTCGTGTGTAGGTGTGTTGGTCAGTTCGTCCTTAGAGCCAATATAAGCAGTCACCTAGGGCCATGTTTTCTAACAATTTTATTCCCATCCAAGAACAGTAACTAGTAGGCCATTTTTACAAGCTATAATAAACAATTGGTTGGTAATGTTTAATAAATGAACCCTGATAGCAGGCTTTGCCACACTGCAACATTTTTATGAAAATTAGTGTATCATTACAGTTATCAGTCTGATGTGCACAGACCTTAACATTTAAAACACAAACCATAAAAACGACCATTTTAAAAACATGTTAAGATAAAAAAAATGACATATGAAAGAAATATGACAAATAACTGTGACAACAAAAGCAGCATCACTAAAAGACACAAACAGTAAATCAATGAAGAAAAATTTTAGTGAATAAAGTGAATACAGTATAGTTATATTGTATAATTCTATCTCTCTATTTGTTGACATTGTGTGAACTTTTTAGGGCTACAAAATCATAATAATTTGGGTAATTTCTTTAATTACAAGCATAAGAATTGTATATGTCTTGAACTGTTATTCAAGACATATACAAGACATAGGAACTGTTATTTGGTGTATGTTTATTGTTTTCTCCTGATAAGAAAAAAATGAAAAAATGAAGTACCAGATTTATACAAAGGGACCCAAATTTGGTTTTTAACAATTGAAAATGAGACAATTCAATTTGTGTTGAAAAGTTTAAATGTGGAGGCACATTTAGATCCCCATATCTCCGAGACTATACAATACAGGGCCCTAAAAATGTAGCTGTCATGGAAACACCAGGCTCCACCCCCATTCAACGATCACACTCACCCAAATACTAATTACCAACACCTGACCGTCATTATCACCATCACTCTAATAGCACACACTTCCCTCAGTCACACTGTCTGGTCTCTACTTACCTGTTCCTAAAGTTCGCTGTCTCCCTTGTGTTCTCCTGTCTGTGTGTGCTCTTATGATCTTCCACTCCGTCGCCATAGCCAGCTCCTGGACTCCTATTGTTCACCACTCCACTCTCCAGACCTGGTAACGATAACGACAATGTTCTTATCCTGTCTCTAATAACAGGTCGAGTGCTTCGGTGGGCTAAGTCACTATGGCAGCAGAATGGAACGGTCACTGTATCTCTCAACACCTGAGGTGTTTGGTCAACGTGTTAGCGATGCATCTGTCGGTGAACAATTGTATCATCTTAAACAAGGCGAGTCCTCCATACAAGCCTATACTCTTTGTTTCCGAACTCAAGTGGCTGGAATAAGTGCTCCCTGCTGACCACGTACCGTCAAGGACTGGAGCACTCTCTGGGGTTGCAACTCGTGATACCATCGGGCTATAGTGCTTTATACAACTATCCATCTGAGTGGCAAACAGAATTCAAGGATGTATGAAGGAAAGTAAGTGTCATAACCCGTCAGTTTCATTCTGCCAGCCAGAGAATCCCATTCCTTCAGAACCATTGCCTGAGCCCATGCAATTGGATAACACCTGACTTTCTTTGGCCGAATGTCAACGTCAGCTGACCAAAGGTCTTTGTCTCTGCTGCGGACAACAGGGACATGTAATCCAGACATGTCCCATCCACCTGCCACGACCTTTGGCGAGTGTAGTTTCCTCCACTCCTGTAAAAGTAACCACTAACACAACTATTGTACAAGTCACTACTTCTTACCACTGTGTTTCAGTCTATGGGTTTCTACTCTGGGTCAGCCATCAACTTCATCTCTGCAACTTATGCCGTCAACTCCAACTCAAGAAAAGGATAGATGAAACTACGTACAAAGTCCAATCCATACCAGAAGTCCCCTCGGCTGAGGACAAGTTCACTACGTTGTGGGTCCCTTTCAATTACAAGTTGGTCTCCTTCACTCTGAGGAAATATGTCTTCTGGTTGTGGAGGGATCCAGGGGTCACACAACCCTTCCATCTCCTGGTCTACTGGGTCCTGAGATGGGGTAAGAGCTGTTTTCCTCATTGCTTTCCCAATCTCCCTAAACCCAAAGTTTCTGACTCTACTCTTCCAGTCTGCTTCACATCTGTAGAAAGCCCCCTTGAGAAGAGGTCCATCTCCATTCCTGAGGAATATACCCCCTTCAGCAACGTCTTCTGCCCTAAACAAGCCTCCAAGTTACCACCTCACCGAACATGGGACTGTACCATCGATTTAATGATGAACCAGTGCTCAGAGGTAAAATATACTCACTCTCTATCCCTGAACAGAAGGCCATGGAGGAGTATATAGAGGAGACTCTCCAACAAAGCTGCATCCGTCCATCCACTTTCCCTGCTGCTTCCAGTTTTTTCTTCATGGGTAAGAAGGACAAAGGCTTAAGGCCTTGTATAGATTACCGAGCATTAAACAAAATCACCATACCATTCAGATATCCGCTTCTCCTCACCCCAGCCGCACTTCACCAAGCTGGACCTCAGAAGTGCGTAGGACCTCAGAAGTGCGTATAACCTCATTCGGATACGTGAGGGGGACGAGTGGAAGGCCGCATTCATAATTCCAACCGGCCATTATGAATACCTGGTTATGCCCTATGGCCTGGTTAATGCCCCCTTCGTTTTCCAAGGATATATGAATGAGGTGTTTCGGGAGTACTTAAATCATTTCCTGATCATCTACATCAATGACATTCTGGTATACTCCTGGAATGAGGCCGAACATCGCCACCACGTTTCTGAGGTCCTTCAAAGGCTCCGCAAGCATCGCCTGTTTCTAAAGGCAGAGAAGTGTACTTTCCATCAACGTTCTATCTAGTTCCTGGACTATAAGGTTAGCACCCGAGAGATCAAAATGGATGAGGGGAAGGTGGAAGCCATCTGTTCCTGGCCAATTCCCACATCCATTAAAGAACTCCAAAGTTTTGGTTTCTCAAATTTCTACCGTCGTTTATAGCTAATTACAGTTCCATAACAGCTCTCCTCACCACTCTTCTGAAAGGCAAGCCCAAGTCTCTCTCTTAGCTCCTCTCTTAGTTGACCATGATCCACTCAAGCCCTTCGTGGTGGAGGTTGACGCATCCACTTCTGGGGTTGGAGCAGTATTGTCCCAGCAGCAGGGGAATCCTCCATGACTTCATCCATGCGCTTTCTTTTCAAAGAAACTATCCCTGGCGGAGCACAATTATGACATCGGCAACAGAGAACTCCTGGCAATCAAATTCCCCCTGAAAGAATGGACACTGGCTGGAAGGAGCTCACCACCTATTTGTGGTCTACACCAATCATTGCAATCTTAAATATCTCCGTGAGCCCAAGAGACTCAACCCCAGACAAGCCAGGTGGGCCCTTTTATTGGTTCCAGGAGAGTAAGAGGGTCTGGTACTCAGCTCACCAACACCTTCAGCAAGAAGGTAGACTGGAATACTTAGTTGACTGGGAAGGGTATGGACCGGAGGAGATATCCCTGGTCCCTAAAAACGACATACTCGATCCGAACCTTCTGGCAGAATTTCAAGTATCTCATCCCCAAGCTTCAACTCCCAGAAGTCGAGGATGCTCACTACGATGTTGAAGCATTCGGCCCTCAGGAGCAGGCCATGAAGAGGGGGGGTTCTGTCACATGGAAACACTTTTAAAACCATTAAACAATCACACTCACCTGACTACTAATCACCAACACCTGACCGTCATCATCACCACCACTATGAGCACACACTTCCCTCAGTCACATTGTCTGGTCTACACTTTGGAAGAAGATTCATATCTATGTGCATCTACTTACCTGTTCCTGAATTTTGCTATCTCCTTTCTCTCCCTCGTGTGCTCCGACGATCTACCAGTCCGTCGCCATAGCCAGCTCTTGGATTCCTATTGTTCACCACTCTACTCTCTAGACCTGGTAACGATAACGACAACTACATCCCCATCCGTGATCTATTCAGACAATACCTCAATATATACTCCCCTGTTTTATACTTGCCTGTTCATATCAATAAACCCTGTTGGGTTTTACTTACATCTGTGTGTTGAGTCTGACTTCCGTTACAAAAGTTTCCAAAAAATAATCTTTGGTTACAGGCATGTAAACTTAAAAAAAAAGAACACAAAAAGTGCCTTTTCTCATTTTTGAACTTTCACAGTTGGCATATAATGTAACAAGGATTGCTAAAGCCAACAACGTGTACTAATATATCTACCAATCTCTGAGTAAAAATGAAATAATGATGCTGACATCTTTCTCAAGTGATTTTGAACCCACTTTATGGCTTCCAAATTTCAGGGAAAAATTGTCCCCTCTAGGAATTAGTGAATAACTCAGTAGCTATTCATCAATGGCATTTGTTATTTTGGCTTTCATCAGTATTTTTATTGATCTTGCTTCTGTAAAATAAAAATTAACAATGCTTCTAACTCCTGCATGCTTTTTAAAACATTTTCTTCCCTCCTCTGTCCTCCACCTCCATTGCTACATTCTTACTCAACAAAACTGCAACAATCAATGCTCAATTTGCCCCACCTCAAACTGACATACTTATTACGCCAGCAGCACCACAAACTCTCAACTCTTTTTCTCAGCTTTCTGAGTCTGAGGTCTCCAAACTCATGTCATCTAGCCATCCTACCACCTGCCCACTCGATCCCATTCCATCTCATCTTTTGCAAGCTATTTCTCCAGCAGTCACACCAGCACTTACTCATATAATTAACACATCTCTTCACACTGGTATTTTCCCCACTACACTTAAGCAGGCTAGGGTAACCCCACTGCTAAAGAAACCTAACCTAGATCCAACACTACTTGAAAACTACAGACCGGTGTCCCTGCTTCCATTCATGGCCAAGATTCTGGAAAAAGGTGTGTTCAGTCAACTCTCTGAACAAGAGAACAACCCAGAACAACCTCTTGGATAACAACCAATCTGGCTTCAAGAAAGGACATTCGACCGAGAATGCACTACTCTCGGTTGTTGAAGACCTCAGACTGGCTAAAGCGGACTCCAAATCACCAGTTCTTATTCTGCTGGATTTGTCTGCCGCTTTTGATACTGTAAACCACCAGATCCTGCTCACTAGGCATTACAGGTACTGCACTCCGGTGGTTCAGATCTTACCTCTCTGACAGGTTGTTCAGGGTGTCTTGGAGGGGAGAGGTGTCCAACCTGCAACATCTAGACACTGGGATGCCCCAGGGCTCAGTTCTTGGACCACTTCTCTTCTCCATCTACATGGCGTCTCTAGGATCTGTCATTCAGAAACATGACTTTTCCTATCATTGCTATGCTGATGCCACCCCGCTCTACCTATCTTTCCACCCTGATGATCCCACAATACCGACTCGCATCTCAGCCTGCCTGACGGACATATTGTGTTGGATGAAGGATCATCACCTTTAACTCAACATTGCTAAAACAGAAATGCTTACGGTTTCACTCAACCCATCTCTTCTTCACAACTTCTCAATCCAGATTGATGAGTCAACCATTACACCATCCAAGACGGTCAAAAGCCTTGGACTAATGATTGACGATCAACTGAGCTTCTCTGACCACATCTCTAGAACCACTCATTCCTGCAGATTCGCCCTCTACAACATCAGGAAGATCAGACCCTTCCTATTGGAATATGCAGCACAACTCCTCGTTCAAGCTCTTGTTCTCTTCAGACTGGACTACTGCAATGCTCTCCTCGCAGGGCTTTCGGCTTGTACTATCAAACCCCTGCAGTTGATTCAGAACGCACCAGCTAGAGTGGTCTTTAATGAGCCTAAAACAGCACACATCACTCCGCTGTTCATCCAGTTGCACTGGCTGCCAGTAGCTGCTTGCATCAGATTTAAGGCTCTGATATTCGCATTCAAGGTGACTAATGGATCCGCACCTCCTTACCTGCTCTTACTTCTTCGCACTTTTGTGCCCACCAGAAACTTGCATTTAGCTAATGAACGTCGCCTTGTGGTTGCATCCTAAAGAGGGAAGAAATCACTTTCCCGGACTCTTACTTTCACTCTGCCCAGTTGGTGGAATGATCTCCATAACACAATGGCTGAGTCATTAGCTGTTTTCAAGAAACAACTAAAAACTCAGCTATTTCGTCTTCACTTCCTTAACTAATTAACTAACACATCGCCACTTCTACTTCCTATATTTAAAAAAAAATTGCCTTATACTGTGTTGAAACACCTAAGACCTGTCTTTAGCACTTATTCATTGTTGCTCTTATTGTTGTTGAAATTGCTTCCTTGTCCTCATTTGTAAGTCGCTTCGCATAAAAGCGTCAGCTAAATGACTAAATGTAAATGTAAAATAAAAAAATAAAAAACTTTAAGCAGTGGACCTCTGGTGGAGTTGTTTTAGATGTATGACAGATGTATGACAATATTTTTTACTGGTAAGGCCTATTTTTATGATCTTTGGCCCCACAAACCCACAGACTGACTCTGGCCTGCATAGTGGGTATTAGACATTCATAGCAAAATCTGAAACCATATTTATTGTGAAGTGGTCCCCATGAGGAAATCAGTAAACATACTTTAAACATAATGTATTTAAGAAATAGTTCACCAGAACTCACCCTCAAGTTAAATAGTCTGTTATGGAGGAGGCTCCCGCTCCGCCTCCTCCGCGCCACCAGAGGGAACCCTCTCCTGAGTACCAGCGCTAATTCTGACTACATTTCGCATGGGCCCCATACCTGGGGCTGACTACTTCCTGTTTGGTGCACCTGCACGCAATCAGCGCGTATTTAAACCTTGGTCTAATGTTACTCTGTGCGATGTCTTGTTTTGCCACGGCTAACATTACAGAGCGTTTTCTTGTTGTTGTCTATCTGGTTTCACTTGGATTGTTTATGGTTTTCTGATTGTTTGCTGCCTGCCTGTTGACCTTGTTTTGGATTACGTTTTTGGATTGTTTGCTGCCTGCCCTGACCATTGCCTGTCTTCACATTTATGATGTTGCCTTACCTCCATTGCTCTGTTTGCCGGTATTGAACTATCGCTTGTTTGACAACTCTCTAATAAATATGCTGCAGATGGATCCTCACAACTCTAAGTCTCCATTACAAAGTCAGAGGTGTATTAAATAATATACTGTCTCTTTCCCCATCGCACAACACAAAATACCACAATAACATTAAGGATAATAATAAATGCATTATCTTCTTTTATTTATTTTCTTTTATATTTCTTTTGCTCACTTAGTCTAGTTGTGCAAGCACTGGCGAGCTTGTAGAGATGCAGCAGTATTGCCAGAGGAGAACTGGTTCTCCTGGCTGGGCCTGGTTTCTCTGGAGGTTTTGTCTCCTTTCGGAGTTTTTTTCCTCGCCACCGTTGGCTGCCCGTCAGGAGGCTGTTGTAATCAGCTTTAATTTTGCCTTTATTATTAATATTATTATCATACTATCTGTCCATACCCCATATATGACTGTATAATCTGCATAATATATTACCTGTGTTTCTCCTACCTTGTTTTCTCTGTGTCTGTCTGTCTGTGTGTGCTGTGTACTCTGCTTAAAGATATCATACATGTAAAGCTGCTTTGAAACAATGACAATTTGTAAAAAGTGCTATATAAATAAAGTTGACTTGATTTGACTAGTTTGAACAGCGACCAAATTTTTTTTAATGGCAATGTAAATGTAATTTAATTGAAATTTGTTAAAAATGTAAAAATGGATTTGTGTGAAGATTTATTTTGGGGACAGAAAACATAATGAGCTAGGTATTAAAAACAATAGAATACAAACAAAACGACAACAAAATTACCCCTAGGGTGGGACAAATTTTTTTATAATTTGTTTCGGTCTGACTAAGCATAATTAGCAAAGCCATTCACTGGCTAAGTACTGACTCTATTCATCAGATCAGACTACACCAATTTTACTGAGTGGAGAAGAGCTGATATTTTAAAACTTCTTTCACCAAATTGCATGCTTTTTTGTTTTTTCCCCCTTAAAACCTCTGGCATATAATAATTTTAATTTATATCAACATACAGACTGTTAATGGCTATTGACAGTCAAAATTCACAACATAAGCCTGTGTGTGCAGTCAGTACATGACCTCACATGCTCACTTACATCTCTGCCATGCTGTCAGGCAGGTTGGCTGGGATCGCTGTCAGTCCCCTCCCTCGACAGTCTACAATATTATTAGTGCATGTGCAAACTGCTGGACATGAACCAGCTGCAAAACTACACAACTGAACAGCAGCATCCTCAGACTGACCTGCAGAGTGAAGAAGTTCAAAGATGTTAGATAATTATGAAACAACATTCATTAATTACCGGTCATCAATTTTTATATATATATATATATATATATATATATATATTGCAGAAGTATTCATACCCTTTAAACTTTTTCACATTTTGTCACCTTATAACCACAAACTTAAATTTGAGATTTTATGTGATAGACCAACACAAAGAAGCACATAATTGTGGGGAAAAAAAGTGGAACGAAAATGATATACAGGTTTTCAAAATTTTAAGCAAATAAAAATCTGAAAAGTGTGGCGTGCATTTGTATTCAGCCCCTGTACTCTGATACCCCTAAATAAAATCCAGTGCAATCAATTGCCTTCAGAAGCCACCTAATTAGTTAATAGAGTCCACCTGTGTGTAATTTAGTCTCAGTATAAATACACCTGTTCTGTGAAGGCCTCAGTGGTTTGTTAGAGAACAGTAGTAAACAAACAGCACCATGAAGACCAAGGAACTCACCAGACAGGTCAGGGATAAAGTTATGAAGTTTAAAGCAGGGTTAGGTTATAAAATAATATCCCAAGCTTTGAACATCTCAAGGAGCACTGTTCAATCCATCATCCAAAAATGCAACAAGTAAGCCACAACTGCAAACCTACCAAGACATGGCCATCCACCAAAATTGACAGACTGAGCAAGAAGGGCACTGGTCAGAGAAGGAGCCAAGAGGCCCATGGTCACTCTGAAGGAGCTGCGGAAATCCACAGCTCAGGTGGGAGAATCTGTCCACAGGACAACTATAAGTTGTTTACTCCACAAATCTGGCCTTTATGGAAGAATGGCAAGAAGAAAGCCATTGTTGAAAGAAAGACATAAGAAGTCCCGTTTGCAGTTTGCCTCAAGCCATTGTCACGGGTGAAGAATCACAAACAGGCGGTTTTAGTGACACAAAGCCCCGGAGGGTGGTTTATTTACAGTAAAATGTGCAATAATGGCGTGCTGTAATAAGTGGCTGGCGTGACTCGTGCTCTGGGTGATTCTCGCTGAGTGAGAGGGGTGTCGGTCACTCGCTGCTCTCTGGGGGAGAAAACACAGGAAAAGAGAGACGTTAGTGTCACATTAGCCATCGGAGAGTAGTCTCCTCCTAGCATTGGCGATGGCGGCTTTTAACACCACGCGATGATGAAGAGCAGCCGTGACCGATCAGCCGGTGATGGGAATGTGCAGGTGTTCCTCGTCGGTTGCCAGGGCGACGCTGATCCATCCCAAGAGGCTCGTCACACCATGTAGGGGGCACAGCAAACATGTGGACGAAGGTACTCTGGTCAGATGAGACCAAGTTGAACTTTTTGGCCTAAATGCAAAGCGTTTTGTGTGACGGAAAAGTAACACTGTTCATCACCCTGAACTGTAACTCCAATCCCCACTGTGAAACATGGTGGTGGCAGCATCATGCTGTGGGGTTGCTTTTCTTCAGCAGGGACAGGGAAGCTGGTCAGAGTTGTTGGGAAGATGGATGGACCTAAATACAGGGCAATCCTGGAAGGAAACCTGTTGGAGGCTGCAAAAGACTTGAGAGCTACAATGGAATGGTTTGAATCAAAGAATATTTATGTGTTAGAATGGCCCAGTCAAAGTCTAGACCTAAATCCCATTAAGCATCTGTGGCTTGAAAAATTGCTGTTCACTTGAAAATTGCTGTTCACAGATGCTTCCAATCCTATCTGGCTGAGCTTGATCTATTTTGCAAAGAAGAATGGGCAAAATTATTAGTCTCTAGATGTGCAAAGCTGATAGAGACATACCCCAAAAGACTTGCAGCTGTAATTGCAGTGAAAGGTGGCTCTACAAAGTATTGAGTCAATTATGCACTACTTTGTGTTGGTCTATTACATAAAATCTCAATAAAAAACATTTAAGTTTGTGGTTGTTTAAGAAACAAAAAAAAGTTCAAGGGGAATGAATACTTTTGCAAGGCACTGTATATATATATAAATATATAGATATATATATATATAATTCACAAACGGGGAATGTGAACAAACGATTATATATTCACATGCAGTTTATATACATAAACTGTACATAATACATTATATTAATAGAGTGCTTTTTAGAATTTAGCATTATTTCAAGGCAGCTTTAGATATGAAAATAAAAACACAGAAAACAAGAAAATGATGAAATACAGAATACATGGTATTATAGCAAGTGTTTTATTTATTATTATAAGATTTATTATATTATTAAAACTAAAAAGTATTATTGAAACTAATCAGGGATACTAAGATTGTAATTGGTTTATGAATATACAGTGATAATAACTACAACACATTTGACCCATTTGAATAAATAGGCGTGCATTAGAAATACCTGTCATTGCATGCAGAGGCTAATAATGTATTTAGGCTGCCTACTAAAACAGCATGTACTTTTTAGACTATGCAACATTTATTTAACATGATAGATGACAGGTATTTTATTAAGCAAAATTCAGCTGTTTTAGCTTACAGGGAGATGGTGCTTAGAAAGATAAAATTGTATAGAACAGGAGTATAGGGGATTTGCAATAATACAATTAAATATCTAAATATTGCACAATGAAAGAAAAAGGGAGAAAAAGAAATAGCGAAATAGTGGAGTCCTTAGGACTTGGTAAGCTTCATAAAGAAGTCCATTACATTCCCACTGCCTTTGGGTGATCCAGGTTATGGCTAGATGATCATCTAGCTGACACAGAACTATCTTAGGGGTCGTCCCATCCCGCCTCCTCACCATCTGGTGTGAATAAAGTCCAGATCCTGTTGATTACAGGACCTTGGGGAAAAGAAAGGCAGACAGACCTGGTGTGGAGCCAGTACATCTGTTCTTAAGGGAAGTGATCCCGGTTCCGCTTTACCTAGTTAATGTAGCCTAAGAATACTTTAAGGGATTAAAGTAATACATTTACATTTAGTCATTTAGCTGACGCTTTTATCCAAAGCGACTTACAAATGAGGACAAGGAAGCAACTTCAATCACAATAAGAGGCAACAATGAATAAGTGCTATAGACAGGTGTCAGGTATTTCAACACAGTATGAGAAGGATTTTTTTTTAAAGAAGTAGAAGTAGGGGTGTGTTAGTAAATTAGTTGAGGAAGTGAAGACGAAAAAGATGAGTTTTTAGTTGTTTCTTAAAAATGGCTAATGACTCAGCCATTCTGATGGAGATATGGAGTTCCACCATTCCACCAACCGGGCAGAGTGAAAGAGAGAGTCCAGGAAAGTGATTTCTTCCCTCGTTGGGATGGAACAACAAGGCGACGGTCGTTAGCTGAACGCAAATTTCTGGTGGGCACATAAGTGCGAAGAAGTGAGAGCAGGTAGGGAGGTGCGGATCCAGTAGTCACCTTAAAGGCAAACATCAGAGCCTTGAATCTGATGCGAGCAGCTATTAGTAGCCAGTGCAACTGGATGAACAGTGGCATGACGTGTGCTCTTTTAGGCTCGTTAAAGACCACTCTAGCTGCTGCATTCTGAATCAACTGCAGGGGCTTGATAGAGCAAGCCGGAAGCCCTGCGAGGAGAGCATTGCAGTAGTCCAGTCTGGAGAGGACCAGAGCCTAAACGAGAAGTTGTGTTGCTTGATTCGATAGGAAGGGTCTGACCTTCATGATATTGTAGAGGGCGAATCTGCAGGAACGAGCGGTTTTGGAGATGTGGTCAGACAAGCTCAGTTGATCGGTAGAGCTGGGTGTCATCAGCATAGCAGTGATAGGAAAAGCCATGTTTCTAAATGACAGATCCTAGAGACGCCATGTAGATGGAGACACCATCTACCATCTCCAGGACACCCTGAACGACCTGTCAGAGAGGTAAGAACTGAACCACCGAAGTGCTGTACCTGAAATGCCCAGTGATTCGAGTGTCGTCAGGAGGATCTGGTGGTTAACAATATCAAAAGCAGCTGACAAATCCAGCAGAATAAGAACAGTTGATTTGGAGTCCGCTTTAGCCAGTCTAAGGTCTTCAACAACCGAGAGCAGTGCAGTCTCAGTCTAATGACCTTTCTTGAAGCCGGATTGGTTGATATCCATGTGGTTGTTCTGGGAGAGAAAGGCAGAGAGTTGACTGAACTTTTTCTAAAATTTTGGCCATGAATGAAAGCAGGGATACCGGTCTGTAGCTTTCAAGAAGTGTTGGGTCTAGGTTAGGTTTCTTTAGCAGTGGGGTTACCCTAGCCTGCTTAAATGAAGTGGGGAAGATGCCAGTGAGGAGAGATGTATTAATTATATGAGTAAGAGTTGGTGTGACTTTGGATAAAAGCGTCAGCTAAATGACTAAATGTAATAAATCTATAGAGCTATGTGTAGGCTAGATTAAAGAGATGGGTCTGTAATATAGATTCAAACTGACAGAGTGTATCTGCTTTCGGGCAACACTGGGATGAAAGAGTTTGGGCGCCAAGTATTTAAAAGGATCTACCACCTGCACAAATTCTGGGTATTATCAGCAAAACTGGAATTTTAAGATCAGTGTTTGTGAATGACTTTAATGAGAAAGGAGCTTGCACAGGTACTGAGGAGCTAAACCATTCTGGGCCCTTGTAGGTAATCAGCAGAATTTTATATCATGTTTATTAGGCAGACAGTGCAGTGTTAACAGAACCAGGCTATGGTCATACTTTTTGGTTCTCGTAATAACTCTGGCTGCTGCATTTTGAACCAGCTGTTTTTTGTACTAAACCTCCAGGGCAGCCACCCAGTGAGGCATTAATCAACTATGCATTCTGTTAGCTTGGTAAATGTATGCATTTGTAAATGTATGATATACAGCTGAGAATCATCAGCATAGCAGTGAAAACTAACTCCTTGTCTCCAAATCTACAGGGGAAAAAACAGAGGCCCAAACATTGAGCCCTGTAGTACACTATAATAAACTTGTGATAGATATGACACCTTTTCACTAACAGCAACAAACTGGAATCAATCAGATAAATATGATTTAAACCATGTCAGTTTTCATTTTAATTTTCAAGCCTATTGAAGAGAATGCTGTTGTCAATAGGGTCGAAGGTTGCACTAAGGTTATACATGTATGAGTTTACAGAATAAAAGTCACGTCATTATAATTGATTGATTATATTGCTATCCTATAAGGTTATAAAAAATAATCCTATCTACTACAATCTGCTACTGTCACTGTCACTTTCACTGACTTCTGTTTAGTTTTAGGCCCAAGGACTTTTATTTTGACACATTCGACTTTTATTTTGTAATCTAGCCCTTTTTTGCATTATTTCCTTCCTGTATCATTTCCAGCATACAATTTATTCCTAGGGAAAAGTCCTTCAAGATGGCTGACTTTATTCGGTTTCCAGGTCATGGCCTGGAGGACGGAGCAGTGAGGAAATGAGGAAGCATCAATTTAAGCATTGAGAAGCACCCCTATAATTTGGGTTTATTCCACTTACCTCAGTTGTTTTAACAGCCTGTGTTTGATTGATACTAGTTAAACTGTTACTGGGTAGTTTTATTGTTGGACATCTATTGGAAGCAACTTTAAATGCATTGCTCAAGGGTGAAACGGTGATTGAACTCTACAGATTATTAAGATGAACAATTTAATCTTATGGGATTCATACCTACAACTTTTCAATTATAAGCTTTAGGCAGTATACCACGGCACTACCATTGTACCCTTTTGCATGTAGTCTCACTGCTGAAATTCTATCAGACATTAAAAATTGGTGCTTGGATATGTCCACAAAAGCTAGCTGTTATCAGACCTCTAATAAAAAACACAACTTTATCTCTGAGAACTAGTCAATAACAGACATATCTCAAATTTAACTTTAATTATTTGAAAAGGTGGTGTCCTCACGGATTTGTTTATTTCTATAAAGAAATGTTATCTGCAAGGATTTCCAGTCAAGATTTAGACCATATCATAGTACAGAGACTGTTGTCATTAGAAAAACCAATTATTTGCTTGACTAATTGTGGTTGCATCTCTCTTCTAGTGCTACTCGACCTTACCGCAGCCTTTGACACAACGGACCACAGCATTCTCTTAAATGGGCTATTTTTTCTCTAGTCATAAAAATTATGTTGCATAAATGGAACTGCACTGGCATGGTTTAAATATTTAAATATCATATTTATCTGACAGATTCCAGTTTGTTGCTGTGAGTGAAAACGTGTCATATCAATCACAACTGAGTGCCACATGGCTCACTGGTTAGGCCTCTGCTTTTCATCCTGTATATGCTACCCCTGGGAGCAATAATTAAGAGACATGGAGTTAGTTTTCACTTCTAGATACTCAGCTGTGCATTTTCCGAAAACATGACACAATTCACCAAACTAACAGATTGCATAGTTGATATTAAAATTTGGCAACTTTCAACCACTAAATTCAGATAGAACAGAAATATTAAATATTGGACTAAAATATTCCACACATACCAACTTAAAATACTGTCTCACTCTTGATGGATGCTCTGTAAAGTCTTCTTTATCATCTAAGAATCTGGGTGTCCTTTTTGATAACAATTTCACCTATTAAGGACACATTACCAATAATTGTAAAACTGCATTTTTTCATCTTAAAAATACAGGATGGGTGAAAAGTAACAAAGCATTAAAATTGGCTATAGAACTTGCAGTATTACTGGAGCCATGATGAAAACAGTGTCTAAATAACCAATAGTAAATAGGATTTTATATTTCCTGCGTCGATCGTACAGGCATTGGCCACGAGAGGTTCTCAAATGACTTCCTTCAGATAACTGTGTTTTTCATCCTCGGCTGTTTGAGGAAACTGGTTGATGCCACCGGTGCTTATGCTGAAATTTAAAGATTTGCTTTCATTTTCCTATGTGATAAAGTACATGTACAGTTTGCTGTCAATAAATTTGTATTAGGAATATTGATTTTTAGCACAGATTTACTATCAAAACTGTAGCTGGTAAAAATTTGCTTCATCAGTAACATTCATTACTATCTTAAAATTCCAGCCAGGTTGGTAATACCTAGAATTTCAAAATCAACCGCGGGTGGTAGATCATTGTTATACCGGTGCACAAGCTATAGAACAGTTTTCCCAGTGTTATTCAGGAGGCATACACACTCTGTCAGTTTAAATCTAGATTAAAGACCCATCTCTTCAGTCTAGCCTATACATAGTCAGATGGATTTATTACTTACATTTTTAAGGGATGTTAGGCTGTGATAATTAGGTAAACCAGGGCTAAGGGACACTTTCAATAAGAACAGATGTACTGGTTTTACTCCAAGTCTATCTGTCTTTCATTTTCCCAAGGTCCTGTAGTCAGCAGCGTTCGGACTTTATCCAAACCAGATGGTGGGGAGATGTGATGGGACGACCTTTGAAACACACCATCCCATCTTCAGTTGGACCTGACACTTGTCCCATTTCCAGTTCAGGTAGATGGTCATTCTCATGCCAATTTAAGATTACAGCCATAACCTGGATCACCCTAAAGCAGTGGTAACGTGATTCCACTAAGGTTTTATTAAACTTCCAATTATCTATTTAGTATTTACTTATCTTATGTAGCTGCAATTAGTAACTTATTCTTAGTCATAAATTAGTAGTTTATGCTTCTGTCGATGTCTCTGTTTGTAACATTCTTCAGTGTCACAAAATTAGATCAGACAGTTTTTAAATCAATATAAGTATTATATATATTATACGCTCTCTGTTTTTAACCAAAAAAATTGCCTTATCTATAAAAGAGATATATTTTCTCTTGTTCCTGCTGTGCAATTACAGTGCAGTCAGTGGTGCTTTGCCTCGTCCCGTCCTTAGCTAAACTTCCCCTGGGCACTTTAGCAGGTCAGCTACACAAGCCTAAAGAGCGTATTTTCTTCTTTGCTCCCACTGTGGTACGGAGTCTTTTTAACGATGTCCTTATGTCCCTGTGGTACTGGATGTGGCCGGTACATTGCTCCCTCGAGCAGTTACAATTGGTGCCTTGAGTTCTCAGGCTTGAGCATGCTCAAGCGCCTTTTGTGGATGGTTAATGTTCTCATTGTGAGGGCATGACCATGAGAATGTTGCAATCAAGGTTTGCCTGCTTCACTTAAAGGTCTGTCCTGTGGCCAAATATTATATCAAATTTCCCCAGGTGGAACGTGCAATTGCAGTGCATCTGTGCCCACAGAATGCTGAAACCTTGAGGAACCGACCCCACACCTTCCCACGCCTGCAAGTTCTTCTCATCCCTAGTGGCGAGGGCTTACACGGAGATGCATGATGCAGAAACAGTTTGCCCTCTCCTGATGCACCATCTCCCAAGCGGGGGCTGTTTGACAACACTGTCAAGGATTTTACAAAGCAGTTCTCAGTGGTAAAGCAGCAGACTGAGAGGTACATCCTGCCTCATTGTGCCCTGAACCCAGCTTGCTTCCTCTCAGAGGAGCATATTGATAGTGGTTTGATGCAAACAGACAAGTTCAGTGGACCTGGCTTCGGCTAGCCTGCTGGGAACATTGTGCTGTGCAGCTCCCGCTCTAGGAATAGTGAAGCAGGTTGTTCCTCTGGTCCCGCTAGTATGGTTTTTGATTTTCCCTGGACCATTTCTTTGGTTTGCTTTTGAGGGATGAGCGTACTTTTGGTCTAGCCCTGTCGCCTCGTGTCTTCACCAAGGTCACAGAGGCAATCCTCACCTCTCTGGGGAAACAGGGTGTTGGCTTTCTCAACTATTTTGAGATACTTGCGATATTTATTGTGCAAACACAGGGACCTAGTGCTATGGCACCTAGGCCATTTGGGACTTTTCTCGGTATGGAGTTGGACATGGTCAGTATGACTGCCCAGCTCCAGCATTGGCTTTAATCGAGAGACAGGACTGGTGTCGAGAGGCGGGCCTGGTGCCTAGGTGTACACCAGGTGGTTATTACCCTGCAGTGTCACCGAATCTTTAGTTTGTGGTCTCATCTGACTTTTCTCTGGGCAGGTGTTATCCTAGGACAGGTGTCCAGCTGCGTGGTTGTTACAACTGATGCATCAAACATGGGCTGGGGTATGCAATAAGCACGCAGTGTTGGGGTTTTGAATGGGGCACCTTCATTTGGCACATACATTTTTTTTTTCTATTTCTTTTAGTAGCACTCACTTCTATCAAGAGGGTCCGGCACCTGCAGGCTTTCTCTGTGGCCAGTGACTGCCTGGTGTTTGGGACGGGTTTACCCCATGTGGTTCTGAGACCCTGGCCTCACTACATGCCAAAGGTTCCCACTACTTCTTTTGAGGACCAAGTGGTGAGCCTGAAAGTGCTCCCCACTGGGGAGTAAGACACAGCCATCCAATGTGTGCACTGCACATTTATCTGGTGCACACGGAGAACCTCTGACCAGCTCTTTGTCTGCTTCAGAGGTCAGCAGAAGGGGAAGGCTGTCTCCAAACATAGTATAGCTTTTTGGATTGTGGAGGCCTACCAATCACTGGGATGGCAGAGCCCTCTGGGTATCAGGGCACATTTCAGAAGGGGTGTTGCATCCTCCTGGGCTTTGGCTGGGGTACCTTATTAGCACACATATGTAGAGCTGCGGGCTGGACTACACTCAACACCTTTACGTTTTATAACCTTTGCGTGGACCCAGTCACGTCCCATGGACTTCAGGGTGATTAAACAGGAACCAGGTGGGTGTATCACTTGCTTCTGTGCCCTTCCCCTCTTTGGAGGTGATAACATGCGCCATTCTGTCTGACCTAGCATAAGGGTCATTTTGGTCTAGCACCTCCTGTTAGCATCCTGGCGGAGGGGTTGTTGACTAGGCCTGGTACTTGTGTGCATAGCCCTCATCATAGGTAAGCCTGTATGTCAGCGCCTGGTGCTCCATATGAGTGGATTCCCCACTTCTGGGTAACCCTGTATGATGTATAGTCCACATGTTAGGTTTTCCCGTTGGTAAACTCTGTGCCTTCCCCTCAGTAGAGTACCTCTACCTCACTGCAGAGTCTAGTCGGAAGGTTACGTCGTAGCTAAAGCACTCATATGATGCCTGCTACAGCTTGCCCACTTATGCTTTGCTTAGCTTATAGCATATGTTACCTCCTGTGGCGCTTCGTATAGGGCCCCCTAGTGTCGTCATCGACAAAATGTCGAGTGACTGACAGAAAGGCAATGTCTCAGTTACGTATGTAGCCCTTGTTTCCTGACAGAGGGAGCAAGACATTTTGTCCCTCATGCCACAGTACTGAACTGCACCGCTGGGGGTTGTGACACTTCTGCGACTCCTCAGCATGATATCTGAGTGAGTGTTGCATGCCACGGCACTTATATACCTGGATATCCAAGCCGGAGACTGGCACACAAATTCCAGTCACCAATTTTCATTGGCCTTTTATAAAAAAAGATCAGAGGCGATTGGGCTACCAAGAACAAACCCCTAGTGTCATCATCAACAATTGCCGTTTGGATTGTGTATCGTTTTTGACTTTTTGCTGCCTGCCTTTTGTCTCTGCTTTGGACTTGGTTATTGATTGTTTGCTGCCTGCCTCGACCCTTGCCTGTTACTTCGTTTTGATTTTGTCTCGCCTGTATTGCTCTGTTCACCATTATTCAATCCTCGCCTGTTTATTAATTATTCTTGGTAATAAAGAGCTGCATATGGAGCCCTTAGCGTCTGCGTCTCCATTACAGTTATCATCAGTTCAGTTAACTTCATATTCATAAATAAATTACAGTCTTAGTATCGCTAATTAGTTTTACTAATATACATCCATACATCTTATTATTTGCAATAATACCATGTATTCTGCATTCTGTGTTGTACAGGTTTCATATTTATTCTACCTGTGTTCTTATTTTCATTGTATGTAAAGCTGCTTTGAAACAATGCAACATTGTAAAAAGCACTACATAAAATTGAATTGGATCATTTTAGTTCCTTTCAGATTGCCTAGTTTTTAATTTCAAAGTATGCACATGTAACTCCATGGTTACCCTTTGTCCTATCCTATTATTGCTGATATTACTATTACTGAGTCATGTTTAAACCTTTCGTCATGGCCATGTGGCAACTATGTTAACTGCTTTAAAGTTACACTATGTAACAGCAACACTAGTGTGTAAGGTTTTTGAGGAAGACAGCGTCTCCTAAAATAGGAAAAATGATCTGCAAATTGATTGGATCCCCTTAGTGAACACTGATTAATAAATAAATGGTCCCATTAGATGACCATTTTTGGTCATGTCAAAATTATAAGTAACTTAAAATGACTTCCACGCCTCTTTAAATGTATAGTTTAATAGAAAAAAAGATGACTACTAATAACATTAAAAAAAGTTTAAAGCTACATAAATTTGTTTGTTCTTGTATTTTAAGACATGTAAAATAGATTGAAAAAGCAGAACACTGATATGCTGGATTTAAATAAATACCATATAAATAAAAACATACAAACATTTGATCATTATGATTGCTTGTTGTTCTTCAAATTATGGTTCCATCCGGGATTAACCTGGAAACCATGTAAACATCAAGCAGAACTGGAACATAAACGTACATTGGGCTATAAAACACAAAAACAGAGAATATACTTTGTCTCCTGATTTCCTGAAGTCCAGCACACACAGATAACTTATTAACAAACATTCTAATGGTATGTAAAAAGATTAGTGGTAGTGGTATTTGTGGTTCCTAGTGGTATTTGATTCAGAGGCTTGGGTTACCTGAACAGGTGAACTCATGCTTTTGAACCTCGGCTACATTGAGTCCTCGTAGCACCGCTGGGAAGATGCACTGGGTGAACAGACCAATGGTCGGCCGCTCCCGTAACCACTGGGACAGCCAGGCAAGATGGCAGTCACAGTTCAGGTTGTTGGAATGCAAACGACTGAAAATAAAAACAAACAGTATGTTAAATAGGTAGCCATTTAGCAGATATGTTCATACAAAGTGTCTGACAGTACACTTATTACAGTTTCTTCCCTGGTTTAACTGAAATAAAATGTGTTAAAGTTCAAAATGATCATATAGTATAGTTCTTGCAGGGCCCAAACCAGGAATTTCTAATCTTTAGCCCTGATCTTCTGTTCTGTGTCTGTTTGGTTTTGTTATTGTGTCATGTCTTTCAATTTGAAGTCATGTTTTGTAGTTCATGTCCATGGTCTTTGTAGTTTCTAGTGTTACCTTACCATAATTGTGTCCTGGTGTTCCATGTCTCCCATGATTGATCTATGTATATATACCTCTGTGTTTCCCTTAGTACCTGTTGGTTATTGGATGTATGTATTTAGCATTTTGTTTCATGTTAAATTTTATTGCTGTTGTAACGAAAATTTAGACTCACAAACAGATGTTAATTCAGCCGACAGGCATATTTATTGCACAGAGTAGTAATGTGTAAACAGGTAATGATAATGTCCAGATATCTATGGATAGCAGGTTATAATTATAATGAGGATACAAACGATGGAAGTCCAGGAGCTGATGATGAGGATGGAGACTGGAGATGAAAGTAAGGGCACACACACAACACAACACAACACTAGAGAACACGAAGGAGATCTGGGAGACACACACAAACTGGAGCAGGTAATCGCTAGAGCATGGAGATGAGTCTGTTTCTGTGGTTGAGATCAGACAACAGGTGAGTGAAGTGTGTGCTTATATATGGTTCTTGATTGGATTTAGGTGCAGGTGATTAGTATTCAGGTGACTGTGAACGTTGAATGTGGGTGGAGCCTGGTGCTTCCGTGACAGTTATTGGATTATGCTCATATCTGGTGAAATCTGGTCTAATGGAATTTGTTTAAAGAAACAGTTAAAATGACAATTCTGTTTTACTGCAACTTACTGTATACAGTACATACAGTAGAAATGGAGAACCACAAAATGTACTGTAGTCATACATATACACTGTAAAAAATGTAACGTAAGTTTTTTTTAAATGTAACTTTTAAGACAAAAAGGTTGAAATAACTCAGAACAATGATTAAATAAGAAATTTTGAGCTGGCCAACTTTAACATTTAAAGCTGAGAAAACAAACAAGTACTCAAGTACAAGTAAAAAAATCGACCACATGGTATGCATGTTTAGTTCGGTCACTTTTGTGTTCCAGGAGCTAATTTGGTAGAGCATTGTGTTAGCAACGCAAAGGTTGTGGGTTTGAAACCCAGGAAATGCATATTGAATACCAGAAAACACATAAAATGTTTTATATGGATTAAAGTGTCAAATGCATACATTTAAAAGTTTACTAAGATGCCATTTGGCTTTTCTCCTGCGTTGTTATTTAAAAGTTACTTGATTTCATTTTGCATTTTGGACCCAAAAAATAAAACTCTTAGTTCACATAACTTATTATCAGTTTAAAATGCTGTGAAGAATACCCATAAGCCCTTGCGCCTTAATATTTTGATTATATATGCTTTAAATAGTTGTTAATAAGAGATCACAGAGGTTTTAGCACATATTTATCACTTTCTGTGCTGTACTGTGAAGCCGTCATTCGGGTAATTAGTGTTTGCTTTGGCAAACATGGACTGTTGGAAAACATTTCATTTATCTCAACAAGAATGAAGATACACATCAAAAATACAGTTTGATGTGCGTTTCTGTGGTGAATAAAGTTCATTCAATGTTTCTTTCGATGTTAGTCATGACGTCTTTCAATTTTCTGTTATAAAATTCTTAAATACACTCAAATACACATTTTTGCAGTCAGTTAAATTAACAGTTTAAATTCAGTCTACATGAGCACAAAGTGAACTTAAATATACTATTACTGGGGGAGTATTTTGAGTTGGCACAACTTCAACCACTGCATAAACTTATTCAATAACTGCTTTATTATTTTAAGTTAACTAAACATTTTATTTTGTTTACAGTATACAGGTCTGATTGTAATTCTCTAATCTCCTAAATTTAGATTATGCTACTGGCATCTTTTAATTGTTCATTTTAGAATACAAATCTGTTGCTGTAACTTCTAAAAGAGAAGGCAATAAACAAACTGAAACTAAAGTGAAGTATGTGTGCTAAACCTGTTCAGCAATTTAAGAGAAATATACAGCCATGACTGGCTACATGTTTGAACTTTCAGATATTTATTGCGCAAATGTATATATACACGCTGACAACACATTTATTTCTATGGTAATTTGCTGTGTGTGTGTGTCTAAAGAACTGACTGCGGTTTCTGGCATAGCTGCAGCGCTAATGTGGCTACTAGCGTCCCACCAAGACTGCATGGAATGAACCTGTGTGTATTTACAATACTGTGTATCTGCACTGTGACTGCAATAAGATAAAATAGAAAATATTAAAAAGTACAATTACTAAATCTTACCAACAGGAACAGAGCAGGCCTACCCGTACTTAACATTCATTAAAACTTGAAATATTTAAAAACTTAAATGTTTAAAGTAAATAAGGTTGGCCAAAATAAGAATTGATCTCTTTTTTTTTCGGAAAAAGGTAGTTTCTCATGTAAAATGTAATCTGTGAACTAACCATTTCCTCTAACCCTGAGCACTTAAGGTGTGTGTGCATACATACATACAGTGCCTTGCAAAAGTATTCATACCCCTTGAACTTTTTCACATTTTGTCACCTTACAACCACAAACTTAAATGTATTTTATTGAGATTTTATGTGATAGACCAATACAAAGTAGCACATAATTGTGAAGTGACACGAAAATGATATACAGTTTTTAAAATTTTAAGCAAATAAAGATCTGAAGTGTGGCGTGCATTTGTATTCAGCCTCCTGTACTCTGATACCCCAAAATAAAAGTGCAATCAATTGCCTTCAGAAGTCACCTAATTAGTTAATAGAGTCCACCTGTGTGTAATTTACTCTCAGTATAAAAACACCTGTTCTGTGAAGACCTTAGTGGTTTGTTAGAGAACACTAGTGAACAAACAGCACCATGAAGACCAAGAAACTCACCAGACAGGTCAGGGATAAAGCTGTGAAGTTTAAAGCAGGGTTAGGTTATAAAAAATATCCCAACTTTGAACATCTGAAGGAGCACTGTTTAATCCATCATCCAAAAATGCAACAAGTATGCCACAAGTGCAAACCAAGACATGGCCATCCACCTAAACTGACAGACCGAGCAAGGAGAGCACTGAGAAGGATTCAAGATGTCCATGGTCACTCTGGAGGAGCTGTAGAAATCCACAGCTCAGGTGGGAGAATCTGTCCACAGGACAACTACAAGTCGTGTGCTCCACAAATCTGGCTTTTATGGAAGAGTGGTAAGAAGAAAGCCATTGTTGAAAGAAAGACAAAAGAAGTCCCGTTTGCAGTTTGCCACAAGCCATGTAAGGGACACAGCAAGATGTGGAAGAAGGTTCTCTGGTCAGAGGAGACCAAAGTTGAACTTTTTGGCCTAAATGCAAAGCGTTATGTGTAGCGGAAAAGTAACACTGCTCATCACCCTGAACTGTAACTCCAATCCCCACTGTGAAACATGGTGGTGGCATGCTGTGGGGATGCTTTTTTTCAGCAGGGAGAGGGAAGCTGGTCAGAGTTGATGGGAAGATGGATGGAGCTAAATACAGGGCAATCATGGAAGAAAACCTGTTGGAGGCTGCAAAAGACTTGAGACTGGAAAGGAGATTCACCTTCCAGCAAGACAATGACCCTAAACATAGTCAGAGCTACAATGGAATGGTTTGGATCAAAGAATATTCATGTGTCAGAATTGCCCAGTCAAACTCCAGACCTAAATCCCATTGAGCATCTGTGGCAAGACTTGAAAATTGCTGTTCACAGACGTTCCCCATCCAATCTGGATGAGCTTGAGCTATTTTGCAAAGAAGAATGGCAAAAATTTCAGTCTCTAGATGTACAAAGCTGGTAGAGACATACCCCAAAAGACTTGCAGCTGTAATTGCAGCGAAAGGTGACTCTGCAAAGTATTGACGCAGGGGGGCTTAATACAAATGCACAAATGCAATGTATTATTTTCATTCCACTTCACAATTATGTGCTGCTACTTTGTTGGTCTATTACATAAAATCTCAATAAAAACATTTAAGTTTGTGGTTGTAATGGGACAAAATGTGAAAAATTTCAAGGGGTATGAATAATTTTGCAAGGCACTGTACATACAGTATATTTGTGTCTGTATTACTCACAAAGTCCGAAGCTTGGGCATGTGGTTAAAACTGGACACTGGGATGCTGCTAATGTTGTTGTTGTTCAGTGTCCTGCAAAATGTCAATTAAAAATTAAAAGAAAAACACCTGTTTTCACATACATCAGTTTACACAGCATACACATGATAAATTCTCTGAAAAGTAATCCAGTGGATCTGTTAGCACTACTTAGTTTAATACATTGTTGCAAGTTAAAATTCAATAATAAAATATTAACGGGCATGATTTGCATGGAACTGGACAATGAGAGTAAAAAGTGTTATTTAATGCATTTTTAATTAAAAAGAAGGAAACTTACTGAGATTTAGTATTAAGGAGTTTCTGCTTTTACCTTTTTCTATGAGGTTTTACGAGGTTACCGTTGTATTGAAGAGTAATGCATTTGCATAGGTTGAGGACAGGCACATTAAGAACTATTCTGAATGTTGCTTTACTCAGGAAGCATTTCACTGGAAATGTGAATGGAATGTGAAACTGTTAAATCACTGTCCATGATTGAATCAAACTTGGTGAAAGAATGACAGAAAATTTTTATGAGTACTTAATTTATAACATAAACACCAGTTTAATTAAGTTTTATTTTTAATTAAACATATCTTTAACAATCCATAAACAATTAAAATCATGTTGGTTGTGCTAAAATTGAGTTGGTCTAACTAGAAAAGTCTCAATATTTACTCAAAAATGACTTGAGTTGAAATAAAAAATGGTTTAGTTAAGCAAGTGTTTTTTTTTTAGTGTGAACGTATGAATAATATTGAACTATATAAACGTAATTTCTGAGAAATTACACACCTATTAATGTATGTGTTATGAAAGAGGCCACCACTTCACCTGAGGGAGCCTTCCCCAGAGTACTAATTCTAATTCGAACTACAACTCCCATGTTTCCTTGTACCTTGGTCTGATTACTTCCTGTTTGCCACCTGTGTTCAATTAGCCTAGCTATTTAAACCCCGGGCCTACACATGATTGCCATGTCAAACATTTCAGAGCAGTTCCCTGTGTTGATTACCCGTTGCCAATTGGATTTTTTATCGTTTTTGATTGTTTGACATGCAAAATGTCATAAACATGCAACTGTCTTTGACACAAACAAATCAGATGGTGCATCATAACCTGCCCAAGCAGCAACTCCAGTCATTCTCTCCTATAGATAGTGATGAACTGTCAAAAATAATCATAGCATCTAAATCAACAACATGTATGCTTGATCCTATACCTACCAGGTTGCTAAAAGAGATGCTGCCTGAAATTATAGACCCTCTACATAGAATTATTAATACATCACTGATGTTAGAATATGTCTCAAAGCCTTACAAACTGGCAGTTATCAGACCCCTTATTAAAAAAACACAACTTGATCCCAGGGAACTAGTAAACTACAGACCCATCTCAAATTTACCTTTTATCTCAAAAATATTGGAAAAGGTGGTGTCTTCACAGATATGCTCTTTCCTGGAAAGAACTGATATCTATGAGAATTTCCAATCAGGATTCAGGCCACACCATAGTACAGAGACTGCTCTCATCAGAGTTACTAATGACCTGCTTTTGTCAGCTGATCGTGGCTGCATCTCTCTTCTACTATCACTTGACCTCAGTGCAGCTTTTGACACTATTGACCACAGCATTCTACTAAATAGGCTTAAAAAATGTGTTTGCATAATTGGAACTGCACTGACATGGTTTAAATCATATTTATCTGACTGATTCCAGTTTGTTGCTGTGAGTGAAAAGGTCTCGTACCGATCACAAATCCAATATGGAGTACCACAGGGCTCAGTTCTTGGGACCCTACTTTTCACCTTATACATTCTACCTCTAGGAGCAATTATAAAGAGACATGGAGTTTGTTCCATTGTTATGCTGATGATACCCTGTTGGCTTGCTTGCTGGGAGACTGCTGACGTCTAACTTAGCCTAGGGTTTTGTAAACATTTAATATTTTACTGTATATATTTTATGTATGTATGTATGTATGCTGCTTTTGCATGTTGTGTAGTTCATGGTACTATTGCAAATCCCTTATAGCCCTGTCCCATAAGATGTTGTCTATTATATGCCATCCTTATGTAAGCCGGAATGCATATATTTTGCTTAACAATTTTCGGTTCAGTCAGCTCTTTGTTCGTAAACATACTATAGGCCTAGTATACGTAATTAGTCTTATCCCACACATATTATTTGCAATAATACCATTAACATGTCTGACATTTGTTCTGAGTTTTATTATTATTCTTTGTTTTTTTATCTAAAGCTGCTTTGCAGCAATGTAACATTGTAAAAAGCACTATATAAATAAAATTGAATTGAAAGTTTGCTGACTGCCTACTGTTTTTGCTTTGGACTTCATTGTTGATTGTTTGCTGTCTGTCCTGAACATTGCCTGTTTTCCTGTTGTAGTTTTGTCTCGCCCGCATTGCTGTGTTTGCCGGTGTTTGACCTTCGCCTGTTTTTGGATTACTCTATTGAATAAAGAGCTGCACATGGAACCAACTGTCTCAGGGTCTCAGTTACAGCATGAGCTTCAGAGTAGTCAGAGAGATCAGCACTTTATCTGTCATATTGAAGTGTGAGTGTGTGGGGGGTTACTTAACCATGTATTGAGGACAAATTTGTACCCTAAAGACAGCAAAACCTGATAAATCCTTTTGAGGACTCCTCATTTGTAAAAATGCTATTAAAATATAGTAAATGTTTTTTTAATTGTAAAAATCTAAAAAGGTTTTCTGTTAGGGTTAGGTTATATTGTTTATAACTAGCTGTGTATTAAAACAATGAAAGTCTATGGAATGTCCCCATTTGGATAAGTAAATGTGTTTGTGTGTGTGGGATACTAACAGAACTTCAAGACCACGTAATGCACGGAACGCTCCATCCTCAATGCAACTGATATGGTTCTTGTCCAACTGACTGTGAAACATACAGTGAAACAACATTTAAACCAACACATTTTTACGTGGGTGTTTACTCATTTTCATGGTATTGCTCTGATGTTTTCTTACAGGTTCTTGATGTCTGTGGCTCCACGGAAGACCTTTCGCGGAATTGCCTGGATGAAATTTTCACTCAGGTCTCTATAAACAGAGAGAAACCAAGAAACCATAAACATTAGACAATGTATAACATTATATAATTTAAACACAAAAAAAATATAAATATCATTACAGATATACACAGCAGCCTGTACAATCGTAATCAAAACTTAATGTCACTTTTTGTTACATTCATCACATTTTGTTACACTCTTGGGGAGGGTTTCTAATAAACGCATTACTAGGATACAAAGATTCAGAAAACTAATAAAACAAATTGCGGTTTAAATGAATTCTGTCATTAGTGCTCTAGTTGACAAGTGCTTCACAATGTCATAGAAGAACCATTTTGGCTGTATGGTTCCATAAAGAACCTTCTGTTCCGTAGAGCTTTTCTGTTTCACAAAATGTTCTTTGTAGTTGAACAAGGTAAGAAGGAAATGGTTCTTAAAGACCTTTGACTAAATGGTTCTTTGGGGAACCAAACCTAATGATTCTATAACATCACTGTAAAGAGTTTTTAAGAGTGTATCTTAGAAATCTTATATTTCAGAAACATCTACATGAATAGTTGTTTCTAAAATAAAAATACAATGTTTAATTTAGGTGAGTGCAAGGTTAGAGCATACTGTACACTGGGCATACTGCAATACAGATGTAAAACAGGAAATGATTACAAATCAAAATGGAAACATATCATAGCAGAAAAGCTTGCAAAACATCTGAAAATCAGCATCCTAAATCCTGTTATCATGCTTTAAATCAATCATCTGCTGAGCACAAATCTTAGAGTAATCTGAGCAGATTACACCCGTGTGTTTCAGAGGCTAATTGCTGAGGCTAATCTCAGAGCACACTAATAAGGGGCTCAGAGCCATTCTCTCTCCAATAACACTCACGTTTCAAATGAGTTATAATAATTGAGCTGAAGAATTATGAACTTATCTTAATTAGTTAATTAAATAATTACATTTTAATAGGATTTATTGTTTAGTGTTGATGTAATAGTGCCAAAGAAAATATAGCTGCAAGCAGTGATGAGGGCCCCAGCACTACGCCCCTATCGCCACAAGGGGCTTCTCTGGGCACTTCCTGCTGCCGGTTGGTAGAACTTTGACTGTGACTCACAACAGCCACATCATTGTGATCAGCCCACAACACCAAACATATTTCCCAATTTTATGTAAATCACTCAATGTATGCTGTAGATATTAGAGACTAATTTTTTCCATAATTTTTTCACCTCACAATGGCAACACAGAGATATCAAAAATCTCTTTAGAAAATTGTCTGAAGAGATGTCCTAACATACAACCAGTGCGGCAATGAGGCAGCATCTCATTCTCGCTTTTTCAGAGAACAGGGTTACAGTCAAGTAACCCAAGACATTCCCTTTCAAAAGCTACACTCGATGCTGTGTACTCATACACTAATGGGAACGTGAATACCAAAGCCACTGCACTGGGGAGTGTGTGGACCCCTCAGGTTGTGAAGAGTGTGTGCACAAACACTGAAGAGGCCTCAGACATGAGCTTGGGATTTTAATCAAGGACATCTGAGCCCGCTGTAGCATAAACATCCAAAATAGCAAATACCATACAAAAAGCTGCTCTGACTTGCGCCACCGGCTTGTGCGGTGAGCATAAGTCTGAAGAGCACAAACTGGACACAGTAAGTGGAGCCTCTTCTGCTCTGGCGTAACAAACAGCAGAAGACAGAAGGCTTCTAGAATGACCAGATGTACGGTCGAGTATGGAACTTTGGAAAGATTGTCAGGGTGCGGATGCAGGATAGCCTTAACATTCCCAGGGGCAAAATCTAAGCAGGATGGTAAAATTGACAGAACCTGCAAATCCCCAATTCTCTAGATGTGATAGCCATGAGAAAAACCTATCAGGTGCTGATTCTAGTGATTCAAAGGGGGTCTTGACCAGCCCCTTGAGAGCTATTAATAGGTCCCACGAAGGGACCGTCACTCTAACGGGAGGCCTCAGCCTTCTAGCTCCATGGATGAAGTGAGCGATCAGAGGATGTTTTCTCACTGGAGCCCCATCAAACAGAGCATGGCAATCCGATATGATGGCTATATACACCCCTGCTTTGTAATTTCTTTACAAAATCCCTGTCCTTCATACTCATGAGGTTCAGTCACAAATGCCTCTGAGGCCTTCCCCCATTGATGTTCTTCTACAGGGCTTGGTGGGGAGTGAGATTTTCATTATATATTTCATGTTAACGTGCGTCCAGGGAGAGATAACCAGCAAGCGTCTCTTCCACCTGGGGCATCGTTGTGTATCCCTGTGTCTTTGCACCCACTATTATAGAAAAGATAGATGTTGTTGGCACAAAGACATGGGAAGAACAAGTCCTCTTGTTACTGTGGCCAGTCAAGATATAGTCTAGCAACGCCATATGTCACCACCTCGAGTAACTTCTCCTATGACTTATCATCACAAGAGGAGTGCTCAAAGGCAGGCACTTTCCATGTCCATATCAGTAGAAATAAGAGATGTTGCGTCCTCTGTCCTTTCCACAGAAGCGCCGGGACATGCTACAGAAGCAGGCACGAGGATGGCCTG
Source organism: Botia almorhae (assembly GCA_036877575.1). Classification (NCBI taxonomy): domain Eukaryota; kingdom Metazoa; phylum Chordata; class Actinopteri; order Cypriniformes; family Botiidae; genus Botia; species Botia almorhae. Next base: position 30,929 of record JAZGTJ010002674.1, read on the forward strand.
ATCTGGAGAAAGAGTGAAAGAAAGGGAAGGATTAACTCCACCAGATTAACTTGAGAGCCCCAAGATCTTAAATTGGATGGATGCCCTTAAAAATATGTGAGCCAGGTACAAAGCACTTTGGTTGAAAAAAGCTTGCAGTGCTCGCATTCTCCGCACTGCAAAGCAAGGGCAGCATGCTCTTTCCCCAAACACTCAAAACAAAACATGTGTTATACTCAGGGACTGGCCAATTACATGAAGGCATGCATTTCCTGACAGACTGTGACATAATATTGTTCTTTCTCATTTTTTCTTTTCCCCTCTTTTTTTCTTTTACCCTTTTGCTTTCTTTCCTTTTCGTTTCCCCCCAGGAAAAGTTTACTTTTTATTAAAGGAATTACTGACGCTAAAGGAAAGTTTTGTTTTGCACACACACAAACACAGAGCGGTCTCTGAAGACAAAGAAACCTGAAGATGCAAGAAAGAAGAAACCTCTCATGAGCATGCATTCCAGTTACTTCATTTTCAGAGGTTATTTAAACCAAATTATTGGTGTGTTTGACACATGCTTCACAGCTTGTTGAATAAACAATGTGCTCATTAGTGTATGAGTATGCAGTATTGGGCGTAGCTTTTAAAAGTGAGCAATACATGTACCAAGTTTGGTGACTGTCTAATCTTTTGCCCATGCCTAACGGCTGACTACCATGATGTGTGTGCCAATTTTCATGTCATTTTAAAAATGTTAAGTGCCTCAAGCACAGCTGAATGGCAATGATATTTAAGATATCACAAATCTATTTATATTTGTTCATTTAGTAGACGCTTTCATCCAAAGCGACTTGCTTTTATCTAAAACGAGCCAGTATGACAAAGCTACATTTACAAGTGGTGATCATGTTTTGATGCTAGAGACAGGATGAGCAGTAGAAGTATTTTTAAAAAGATTGAACGGATCATTAGGGTTAAGGAAACGTGTGTTTTCAGTTGTTTCTTAAAGGTTGTGATGGTCTCAGCAGATCAAGTGGAGGAGCTCGTTCTACCAGGAAGTAACAGAGTAGGTGGACATCTTAGACAGCGATCTGGTAGCTTGTTGTGGGGAAACAATCAGATGCCGCTCGTTTACAGAACGTAGTTGGCAGGAGGGGACATTTATCTGAATGAGTGAGTTAAGGTGGGGGGTGACATTCCGGTGACTGTCCTAAAGGCCAGGGTCAGAGATTTACATTGAATGTGGATAGCCAGTGGAGTGAGATCAGGAGGGGTGTGACGTGGGCTCTCTTTGGTTGACTTAAGACCAGACGTACTGCTGCATTCTGAATAATTTGTAGGGGTTTGGTTTGGTTGGAAGGCCAGCCAGAGGAGCATTGCAGTAGTCCAGCCTTGATATTACAAGTGCTTGGACTAGGAGCTGCGTTGGGAGCTTGGACAAGAAAGGTCTGATTTTCCTGTTGTAGAGCATGTGGGTGTACAGTAAGGGAAAAAAATATTTGATCCCCTGCTGATTTTGTATGTGTGCCCACTGACAAAGAAATAATCAGTCTATAATTTTAAGGTAGGTTTAATAACTGGAAAAGATGATAGCAGCATGTCAATCTCTTGAATAAAATTGCCCAGTTGCCAGTAGATGACAATAAGATGAATTTGTGCTGGAGTAGAGACTGTAATTAGTAATGATCTTTGCCCTTCAATGCTCATTTACATTTCATCTAAATTCTTTAACACTAGTTAAATCTCCATAGCACCAATTAATGGTCAATAAAGTATATGTACATAAGTCATTCATTTAATCTTTGGCAGAAATTTAAAATGAGTCCAATGGTTCACATCTTCATGTATTTAGCCTTTGTCCTTTCTTCTTACATTCTCATATCACAGGCTAGAGCTGTGATAAGTAATGAACAATCACAAATGAGATCCCTTTAGTATCTCAGTAGTATCTGATGTAAATAACATTTGACACAGCAAATGAAGACTACTGACATGATACTAAAACTGGCAATCAAATGTCCAATATAAACAAATTTATTTTACATTTATATTACATTTACATCTATACTCTTACTGTATATCAAAGGTTAAGTTCTCTCTTTCTAAAGGAATTTTGCAACAAACATCTAAATCTAGAAACACTGTATTAAGTGATACTGTAACTGAGGACTCATTTCAGTCTCAAATGTTTAAAATGTCAGAGATTCTGAACTACATTTGTCTCAGTCTTTCACTCTACAGCAGTCCAGTTTACAGTCAATTCTGTCAGATTGAGAAAAATTTATATGGGACGTGTTTTGGTCTTCCATCTGTGACCTCATGTGACGTGTACATGCATCAGACAGTTTATAATATTTCATGTTAAAAGTAACCCCAGCTGGTTTCTGTTACATTGTGTTGTTTGGAATGTAAGAATGCTTTGAGCTTCTGGTGCACTGCACTGAGTGTGAACTCACAAATACAAGATGCAGCAGCTAGAGTTCTTAATAGGTCCAAGAAATATGACCATATAACTCCAGCTCTGTCATCTCTACACTGGTTATTTATAAAGTACTACTGCTTACCTATAAAGCCTTAAACGGGTTAGCCCCATGTACTTAACTGATCTTCTCTCACGCTACAAGCCAATGCACATTTTACGCTCACAAAACTCTGGACTTCTGGTTGTACCTAGAATCGCAAAGTCCACTAAAGGCAACAGAGCATTTTCACACTTGGCTCCTAAACTCTATACAATTACATTCAGGTGCCTGAAGAATGACGACCATACCCTTGATGTAAATTGTGGTCCCCAATCAGACACTATATCCTCAGGTAGACCATAAAATTGGAAAACATAATCGCATAGAATCTCGGCGAATCTCTCCTCCGAAGCTAGCTTTATCAGCAATAATTCTTGATTTCTCACGTCATAATTTTGTTCTGCAGGTGAAAGTTTGAGTGAGAAGGTGCAAGGGTACATTTTGCATGGTGAACCATGGCGTTGAGAGTGAATGATGCCTACCCCGGTGTTAGAGGCATCGACTATGAAAGGGAGGTCGGGATCAGGATGTTGAAGAATGGGTGCTGATGTGAATCGGGTCTTTAACTCATTGAAAGCGTGTTGGGCTTCGAGGGACCAGGTTAGATTGCCTGGCGGTCGTTTTGTTAAAGCGGTTAAGGGTACTGTTACTGTTGTAGCACATACACTGCCAGGGAGGAATTACAGGGGGTTAATATGAGGTTATTCTGCTGAGCAAACTCGTGAGATATAAAATTACCAGCAGCTCCTGAGTCTATTAGAGATAAAGTATTAATGGTTTTGGTAGTGATGGTGAGTTTGACAGATATTCTTATACTGGAAGCATGAGGGGCAGGAATGGTGGTAACACTCACCAGAAGTCGGTTTGTAGTAGGTCGAATTGGGCAGGTGGTTTTTACATGGCCAGGCTGACCGCAGTAAAGGCACAGATGAAGCTTCGTTCGGTGCTCGCGTTCTTCTGGTGTGAGAAAATCCCAGTTGCATAGGCCTAGAGGAGGTGGTTTCAGGCATATGGTGGGACACAGAAGAAATAGGATGTCGAGAGCGGATCAAATTATTCATTTGGATGGCGAGCTCGATATGACCCAGATTTCTGCCTTCGTCCCAGCAGGCCAGTTCTGACTGGAGCTCGTGATTTAGTCCTTTGTGAAACAGTAACTTGAGTTTGTCTTCTACCCCTATTCAGTCTGTGCGGCGAGTGTATGAAAGTTCAGAGCATATTCTGCAGCAGTCTGTCTCTCTTGAGTGAGGGCTAGAAGCTGTTCCCCAGGACATCTCCCTCCTGCTGGGTGTTTAAAACATCTCGGAACTGTTGGAGGAACACTTCAAACATGGGGAAGACGGAACCATCCATTCTCCAAACTGCAGTTGTCCAGTCTAGTGCCCTTCCAGTAAGCAGTGAGCAGACAAACGCTATGCGCCTGAATTATGTGGGGTACAGTGAGGGCTGCTAATTAACGAAGAGAGGGCACTGTAGTAGAAATCCTTTGCATTTGGAGGGGTTACCATCAAACTTTTCTGGGAAAGCGAGACGAGGGCTGACCGGAGACGATGTAGCAGGTGGCACGTTGTAGGGCATGGGTGACCACACCGTTGCTGATTCTGGAGGCACAAGGTTTACTCCCTGTTAAAGGTGGTTAGTCGATTTAGTTGATGCTGATACATCGCGAGCTGGGAACCTGGACCGACAGTTCTGTCGACAATTGCAACATGGTTGCTAGATCGCTGTTTGTCAAAGTCTTCTGTAATTACAAGTCAGAAGTACTGGGATCCAGCGTTTTATTAAGCGCAATTAAACAGGCAGGGGTTAGACTGGCAAACAGAAACAGAAGAGACAAGGCAAAGCAAAAACGAGGAACAGGCAATGGTTGAGGCAGGCAGATAACAATCACTGTATACAATAACAGTCCAAAGTTTGGGGCAGGCGGCAAACAGGCAAAAACGATAAACAATCCAAAATGTCAAAAGGCGGGGCAGAAGGCTCCCCTGTGACAATAGTTATTTACTGCCTTGAACTGAATAATAAAAAAATCCACTGTTCTGTATACAGTGAAATGTTTACACTTTGAAGGATTATGTGTATTTTTAATTTTATACGGTATAACACTGTGATTGTCCCACAGATACAAAAACTCCAATACATTTGTTCTGTGTGGTTTCTGTGGGATTCCATTTGGTTAGTTCTTCTCGTGAGGCTCCAGTGGGATAAAAAGGATTTCCCTTGCCATGGGATCCCATTTGGTTGGTTCTTCTCGTGAAGTTTCAGTGGTATCAAAGGATCCCCTGCTGTGCTCCTATCAGGAAATCTCTGTGGAATTTCCTGAATTGTTAATTAGCACATTTTTTATCAGGTATAAAGCTCTGTCACACAGACAGAACTTTGGGTTAAGATCTAGAAGACGGCTATGCTACACGACTTTCATCAGTAAACTCTTTTCCCTTGAACTTTGGTCAAGCTTACTTATTTTATGTATTAGAGAAATTTGATACATTGGCGAGCCACCCAACAACTGGTCAGCCAAATACGAGAAAATCTAACAATTTGGCAAGGCAGCCAGGAGAGACTGAGAACAAAGAACTCACCAACAGTAACAAGAAGCCAACAGAAGAATCTTGGAGATTCTACAGTTGTTTAAGCTGAAGATCAACAGACTGCGTCCATGGACACAAATTATTTTTGTAACACCAGGACACTTTCTCAAAGATCTTAATTTGGTGAGTGAAACTTATCAGCTCTCTAAAAGAACACTATATCTTATATTAAGCAGACCAATGTTCATAGTGTAGCAATGCAACGCAATTATTTTAGGCTTAGTCCTTTCTCTGAGGTTTCTCAACAGAAAAGCATGGAACAGAGCCTCCTAATGTAACCATTAATCAGATGATAGAAACCTTGAATGAATACTTGGACAAAAGGCTGGGAACAAGGAAGTGCTATTATAACATCTGCCAGAAATACAACATTAAGCAACCAGAGAGTGGAACATGGGACCTGCTTGACATCAAAAGGGCTTATGGAAAAACACAGCATTTAAGGACAAATCTCAGGAGAGATGGATGTTTTGTAATTTTGGGCAAACAAATTCGACACCACTTGCATAAGTGTAAGACCGACAAACTACAACGTGAAATCAATGCAGAAAAGGCAAAAGTTTGTGCATTAGCCGAACAGCTACAAAATGAAAAGGACAAAGAGAGACTGTTGAACTAGAAGTTGCTGAATTTGCTTTCGAAGCAGCTGAAATCAATCAATTGTTTTGGAGCAGATACTATGTCCACAACACACAGCAGCAGGGGGAAACAACAGTCACTCTACCCATTAAAAGAACTCAGAGAGATAGAGAATCAACAACACCATTATTTGATTGAAAGTAACAGTGAGAACATCTCTACGGAGAACATTGATACAGAGTCATCCAATACATTTGCACATGTTACAAAGGACGACATAAGGGCAAGACTGGCTCCTGTTATTGTCAAAAACAGACGAACCGAAATAGAGGTTGACGATGAGGAGGAGTATGAGGAAAATGGTGAGAGACAAACCAGAGTACGACAAGCATGACAGGTGACTAAAAATTGCATCACATGTGAGAAAAATAATTTAGGAACCAGAATCAAAACTCCAGCCGTGGGAACACCAGCTCCACCTGGTCCATTTAGACATATTCAAATGGGCTACATAACACTGCCTAAATGTGGGAGATTCCAGGATGTACTGTCATAATAGATACATTTTTAAGATGGGTGGAAGCATTTCCAACAAAACATGGAACAGCAACACACACAGCCAAAATACTGGTCAAGGACATTATTCCACGGTGGGGTCTACCAGAACACATAGACTCTGACCAAGGAACACACTTTACAGCTGCAGTTTGCAAAGAGATGTGTTGAATGTTAAACATTCAATGGTAATTACACTGCCCTTACAGACCCTAAGCCTCAAGACAAACAGAGAGGACAAACCGTGTCATAAAAGAACGCTTATCAAAACTTCACCAGGAAGAAACACCCTGGCCTGAAACTCTACCAGCTGTGCTCTGCAGGATTCGAGCTACCCACAACAAGGAAACTGGACTCAGCCCTTTTGAAATCATCACAGGCCGTCCCATGTCTTTACCTGGCACCACAGATTTAAGAAAAGCTGATGTGCATCTGACGTCTGACAGCCTGGTCCAATACTGTGAAAGACTCAGTCTGGCGGTATAGGGTGCCGAGAAGCAAGTTCATGATGCATGGGAACCACCTCCACCAGGGGGGCACAGTCTAATACCCGGACAGTGGAGGCCAGGTGGGAGGGTCAATTTCAAGTTCTTCTAGTTACTAATGCAGCAGTTAAAGTATCTGGAAAGAATAAGTGGATCCATGTAAATTAGCTAATCTACCTAGTGAACAGGGATAGGTGGCAGTGGTGTTTATCAGAGTCCAGATATGGCGGGACTAAAGTTTTTAGGCTTTAGCTTGTCGTCTGAGGATGAAGATCACACCATCACTGATAAACACAGTAGCGTCCTGCCAGATTGAATAGGGTTGGTTTTAATGGTAAAAAGTAATAACTGCTCAAATCTAAGTGCTATGGCAAGATATGTTTCCCTTTCTTTCTTGTGTATTGCAGGTCGTCGGCGGTCCTAAGGATCTACACCATTCCATATGTCTTTAAGCTGACACCTGCTAAAAGACTAGAATAACAAAGATTCATCTGCTAAGTGAGCGTTTTCACAGGACCATATTCCAAGACACCACAGAGAATGGCATCTCTCAGTATGACCATGCAAGCATTATTACTTTTATTAATCTACAGTGTTTGGGGTGACAAAATGAATAGTGCGGATAACAAACACATTTACATGCAGCTGGTACAAATGACAGCCAAACATGCTAACAGGACTGGTTGTTACATCTGTGGACTAATACCAAATTCTGTGGCACATGGTTTTCCTACGATGTCTGTACCTGTCACTCCCAAGTACAACAGTGAAAATTCTGGAAGTAATGAAGTCATTTTCAGGTCTAACCAGAGGCTGGATGATCAGCCTGTAAACATTGTTCTGTTCCTTGGACTGTATGCATGGTGTGTGAAACAAAATGGCTCTGTTTTTGTTGGAGAAACTGTGGATTGTCATGAGGTTATAGACAATCAAAGCCTTCCAGAATTGTATCATACTGCTGTAGGAGTCTATTGGATTTGTGGTAACAATGCATACTCTCATCTTCCCAGCACATGGTCTGGCATCTGTGCACTAGGCCATCTAGTTCCAGCCATGAGGATTGTTTCACGATTGCCTGATAGAAACAGATATCAAAGATCAACCGATCTTTTTGGAACTCACCATCAGTCTATGTGGAAGAGAGCTCTTGGCGCTCTTCTTCCCACTTATGGAGTAATGTCAGCTTTGGATCAAATTGGTGATCTCTCCAAAGAAGTAGAGCTACTAGCTAATAACACAGCATTGGGTTTAAGCAAAATATCAGAAGAATTAACAGCTGTTAGATTAATTGCTTTGCAAAACAGAGCGGCACTGGATTATCTACTATCTGCACAAGGTGGGACCTGCAAAATTATTGGAATAGAGTGCTGTTATTACATTCCCAATAATACGCAAGATTTGCAGAAAGTGATTTCTAACATTCACAATGTCTCCAAAGTAGTACATAGAATATCAACAACCTCAAGCACTGACTTATTTGAGTGGATAACAAAATATGTAGGAAACCTGGGAAAAACAACAGTTGAGTACATTTTTTAACCTTAATTGGGCTGTCTCTGTTCACCTTGCTGATTAAAAGAATGAAAATCATAATAGTAAAATTAATTTGCAGCACAGCTAAGGAAGATAAAATACAGGTTATACATAGAACATCAGCATACCCAGTCTAAGCCATGTACAGTACAGTTGGTGATGACTCATCACCATCATCTGTCATGAATTATGTTAACTTTTATGTAAAGCTGTACATAGGAACCTGTATACAGCATGTGTACATGATTGATATAATTTTTTTACTTTCTTTATTATTATTTTGTGTATGATCAAAAATGATTAAAGGGGGGATTGAAGGATTATGTGTATTTTTAATTTTATACAGTATAACACTGTGATTGTCCCACAGATACAAAAACTCCTATACATTTGTTCTGTGTGGTTTCTGTAGGATTCCATTTGATTAGTTAGTTCTTCTCGTGAGGCGAGGTGAAAATCTAACAACTTCCTGTAAAAAAGCTATTTTTGTTGTTGGGAAAATAAGATGAAGAACATAAAAAATTGTGCAGTTGATTCGCATAATTTCAAAATATGATTAATAAAACAATCTATCAATCATGTACCAAGCCATGGCTATTTCCACCCTGGAAAATTTATTCTTTCATGGTTGTAAATGAATGTTTGTCTGTTTATTTGTACACTTGAGAATGTTATGTGATGTTTTGAAGATAATATGAAGTAGTGTTGTCACTTTGAAAAATTTAGATATTTAATACCATTTCCGATACCACAGGGAAAAACTGCCACAAAAGCTAACATGTACCATTGAATTTTTATTAACTAATGTTAGCAAAGTTTAATAAATTCTGTAACAAATGTATTGCTCATTGTTTATTAATGTTGGTTAATACATTAACATGTATATGATGAACAGATTTTAATTTTGGATTCGCATATATTTATTGATCAACGCACTTAAAATTGTATAATTGTATAAAATTGCTATAGTAAACATCGATGTGCAAAGGTGCATCACATGCGAAAACAAACCTCAATGGAATGACATAAGGACACTCATATCAGCAACAATACTGGGCCATCTTGGTTAATATTTCAGTAATGTTCAAATGAGAGCAGTTACCAACCTCTTAAAACTCTTTATATAGGTCCGGGTGACTGTCTTTCAGGTGCTTTGCTAAATTAGTGGTGTTAGCACCTTTTGTTAGCACTGCTTTGTAACAATGCTTGTATATTGGCTTGCTTGTGTCTTTTCGCTTTCAGTGTTCATTTGCATCACATCTAAAACAGTTGCAGACTTTCTCAACTAAAGCCGGTCGTGTCCCGCACTCTTCTTCTTCTTCTTCTTCTTGTTTAATGGCGACCAACTCCTTAGGAGCATTATCGCCACCTACTGTACTGGATGTTACATTAACCTTACATAGGTGATGAGT